>RBNK01000046.1:0-49356 GCA_003990785.1 Endogone sp. FLAS-F59071 | reverse complement strand
AATCTCCTCCTTGTAATTGTACTACTTTAGCAATCGTGTTCTTAATAGTTTGATTCGTCCATTCGGTAAGTCCATTTCCTTGAGGGTGGTAGGCAGTAGTCTTTATCTGGCGGATCCCGAAGTGTTGTGTCAATATCTGCATGAATTCATTAACGAATTCAGTTCCTTGATCGGAGGTCATTTCATAAGGTATTCCATGGCAGCAGATAATATCTTCGTAGATAAAAGATACAATATTAAGGGCATCTGCAAGGGGCAAGGCTCTTGCTTTGGGGTACTTGGTCAGATAGTCTACTGCTACTATGATATATCTATTTCCTCTAAGTGTTCTTGGTAGCAGTCCAACAATGTCTATTCCAATATGTTTGAAGGGTCCTCCAGGTACAATCAGTTGTAAGGTCTCGACTTCCTTTCCTCAGCGCCTCTTTTGGCAAGTATCGCATCTTCTGATATATTCTCTAATGTCTTTGTACATATTCTTCCAGTAATATTTTTCTGATAGTCATTGATATGTGTTGTCTATGCCCATGTGTTCTGCTAGCTGATGGTCATGAGAGGCCTGAAGTACCATCTGCTTTTTGTATTCAGGAACTACAAGTCGTATTTGTCCTCTGTGTCGTCGGTAAAGTATATTATTCTTGATAAAATAGTTGAGTGCCATTGTCCGTATAAGCTGTTGATCGTTTTCGTTCGTCATCCCAGTAAAGGTTAGGTTACTGAGGTAATCCAAATATCCGTTATAGAGTTCAGTGTTCATTGGGTAGGTATATTCTTTTTAGTTCGGGGTGTCGATCTCGGATAAATTGGGGTAGGTGTGAGAGGGTGTTCACATTCTGATGATTCTGTTCTTTTCTGTATTGTGTCGTGAAGTCGTATTTCTGCAGTATAGCCAACCATCATGCATACATTCCTGTCAGGTTCGGTTTGTTCCAAAGCCATTTGAGGGCTGAGTGGTCTGTTATCAGGGTGAACTGCTTTCCAATCAGGAAGTGGCGGAAATGTTGTACGGCCCAAATGACTGCTATGCATTCCAGTTGAGTGGCTCCATAGGAAGGTTCTGCTCCATGGGTAGCTCGTCCTGCATAAGCAATCACATGTTCTCCATCTTTGTCATCCTGCACTAAAATTGCTCCAAGTCCAAATGACGATGCATCTGTATACAGCTTGAATACTTTTGTGAGATCTGGTCTTGCCATAACTGGTGTGTAGGTAAGTGCTTCCTTGATCAGGTTGAAGGCAGTTTGTGCAGCTAACGTCCATTCCCATGCTCTTTCTTTTCTTTGCAACATGTGCAGGGGTGCGGCAATTTCAGAGTAACCAGGGATAAACCTTTTATAGAACTGGACCAGTCCTAAAAATCCTCATAGAGTCATCTTATCTTGCGGGATTGGAAAGGCCTTGACGATCTCGGTCTTCTTTGGGTCCGGGTGGATTTCTCCTTCGTCGATTATAAATCCGAGGTATTCGATTTTCTTCTGTCCAAAGTAGTACTTTGTTGGCTTGATCTTTAGTCCATGCTTTCTAAGTCGTTCAAATACTTCCTTCAGGATCACTATGTGTTCTGCAAAGTTCTCCACGTAGATGTTGATATCGTCGATGTACACAATCACTCCATGTCCAATCAAATCATAGAAGATTTCGTTCATTACAGCTTGGAAGGTGGCAGGTGCATTACAAAGTCCAAAGGACATTCTTGTAAATTCGTACTGTCCAAATGGTGTAACAAATGCTGATTTCTCCTGTGCTTCGGGCGTCATTTCGATCTGGTTATATCCTGCCCATAGGTCTAAGGTTGAGTAGATTTGCGCCTTTTTCAACATGTTTTGTAAGTCTTCTGAGTGCGGGATCGGGTATGCATGCTTCTTGGTAACTGAGTTTAACTTGTGATAGTCGATAACCATTCTCTGTCCATCCTTCTTTGGTACTATGCTGATCGGTGATGCCCAAGGGCTTTTCGACCGTATGATTACTCCTGACTCCAATAGCTCTTGAACATGCTTTCGTACAAAGTCATGATAGTTAGCTGGTAATCTGTAGGGTGCTTGTTTGATCGGTTTGGCATCTCCTATGTCGATATGATGCATGAAGAAGGCTTGGTCTGGTAGGTCCTTGAAACTGATTGCGATAATATCCTCATACTCCTTCAGTAGGTCTTGTATTTGTTTCTTCTGGTTCGGTAACAGGTTTTTATTGAGGGAGTAGATGTGCTTCTTAGCGCTCTCCTGGTCATCCAGTCTTTCCATTATCACATTTGCTTGTCCAGTCGATCCAAATCCTTTCCTTCTATGTCGTGTTTCTTCTAAGTTTTCCACTTCCTTCAAAGGTTGTTGTTCGCATTTGACGATCACCATCTGAGCAATTCGATCTCCTTGGTAGACCTTAAATTGGCTGTGGTTGTAGTTAACTAGTCCAACCTTGATTTCTCCTCTATAGTCTTCGTCTATCAATCCGGGGAAAGCTCCTATTCCAGAATTGCAGTAGAGTCCACTTCTTGCCCATACTTGCGCACATTGTCCGGGTGGTAGGGTGATAGCGATTCCAGTTTTTACGAAGGCTGATGATTTTGGTTCTAGGGTACAATCTTCATCTGCATATAGGTCATAACCTGCGGCTCCTTCGGTTTTTCTCTTTGGTATAATTGCACTTTCTGTCAGTTTCTTGACTCGGGTTGCTGTATTCTTTTCTTCAACTGTGAACACTTCTTCAAAGGTAGGGACATTTGGTTCCTTCCATTGTTCATGAGTTGTGTCCTGAGGTAGGTTCTGCCACAAGTCCTTCCACCACCAATAGCGCATGCTGATGCGTTCGTTGGGGTGAACTATTTCTTCAAGTGCAATAATTTCTTCTTCCGAGTCTGAGTCACTTTCTTCGATTAGGGTAGGTCCATCATCTTCATCATCTTCCTGGAATAAGGCTCTGACTTCAACGGTTGTCTGAGTGGTATAAACTTCATTGCTCCATTCCTCAGGTATTTCCTTAACTTTATTCTCTTCAGGTATCGTCTGTTCTTGTTCTTGATCATAACGTTCCTTCCAAGTTCCGTAGTAGTTGATATCGTACGGTTTGTCCGGATATCTGACCCAGTTTTCACATTCCCAAAGGTCATAGGGGTTGACTTCATCCCAGTAGCATCCTTGCAAGTAGATGTTGCGATTTCCCCAAAGACGTTCTTTGCCGATGTGTCCAATATTCGTCCAGAAACAGTCCCATACTTCTCCAGTATTATCTGCGAATGGGTGAGGATTCCTTCCATTATACGGCCCATAATTCATTGAGGGTGGAGTCCTTCGGTGGGTCTGTGATAATCTCGGTTTCCTGATCTTCTTTTCTGTCGGCAGGTGCATTTCCAAGGTGTCTTGGTAAGGTATCAACTTCGTATCACTGCAAGTGCACATCATTTCAGCGCAATAGATGCATTGCTCACAGAATGGACATCTAGTGTTCCTCATGTTGTATTCAATCAACTGGTTCTTTTCTAGAGGCGTTAGGCGGTGATATTCACTATTGATCACTACGTTTGCTTTTTCTTCCACCATGTTGAGGTACGCCTGTCCGGGAGTTACTCCTTCATCTGTGTCACTTTCGTCTTCCGGCCTCTGAGTAAGTTTCAGTATTACTCCTTTCTGAATATCCAAAGGTACACTGAACTTTCTTCTGTGGTTGACGAAGATTAATCTTTGTGCGTCTAGGTCAATTCTAGCTTTGGCTTTCTTTAACCAGCTGTTGCCTAAGATGGCATTGTAGGATTGTGCATCAGTGACCACCATTCTGATGGGAATTATTTCTGTTCCAAACTGGACTGGTACCTCTCAGAGTACTCCTAAAGGTACGCTGCTTTTTCCGCTTGCAACGACTAAAGTAGAGGTAGCAGGTTCATCAATATCCCATCCTAGACGGTCTAGGAAATGCTTGGTGATAATGCTGACTCCTGCTCCAGTGTCGATAATAACTGAGCATGCTAATCCTCCAATGTTGCATTGTGCGTAGGCAGATGAGGTATAAGTTCACTCCTCTTGTTCTTCGGCGGTATTAACTTCCTCGAATCGGATGGTTGGTTTGGTCTCGGTAATCTGAGTCTTCACTTTTTGTTTTGTCGATGGTGCAATCTGGAAGAGTTGTTTGAAGGTAATGTTGGCCTTCTAATTAGCAATGTCATCCCATGGATCATATTCGAATTCTCTAACTCTTCTAGGCTTCTTTTCTTTATCTTCTTTCTGATCCATCATCTCTTCATCTCCAGTAGTCGAAGTAACTGTCTCGCCGGGTTGCATTATCTGTTTAAAGGCTTTGTCCCATTGATCTTCATTCAGCTGTTATCTCTGTGTTGGCTTCTTGGGCTTCTCAATGACAACCTCAGGTTCCTGGATCGGCTTCTTCCTTGGGTAGGGAGTCTTCCTAGTGGTGGCACGGCTAACTGCTTCGACAGGGTAGGCTTCCAGGTATTCTTCACTGAATTCTTCATCTTCTTCTTCGATTTCTTGCACTACGTTGGCATGGTCAGCCTTCTTTACTTCTTCTTTCTCCCTTCCTTCCTTCCAACTCCTGGTTCGGCAATCCTTGGCAAAGTGACCACATCTTCCACAGAGAAAGCAATTTATCTCAGTCTTGTTGTGTTCTTCGGCGACAAAGGTTCCTCTCAGTTGTCTGTTCTGGCGGATCACCTTGGCTTCAAGGTCAGCTATATATGCTGTCATCTCTGAGAACATCTTGGTAATCTTCTCCATTTCGTCCTTATGAGTCGTTTTTCCTGTTTTTGTCATAACTGTCGGTTTGATAGTGTCCTCCTCGGGTGGTTCGGCTGATGCGGCTACCATTTGGACCATGAGTATTCCAGTGCTGAATTTCCTGCATAGGTCTTGTGGTAACTTGTCATATAGGGATGCCGAATGTCTTGCCTCGGTGTCCCAGAAAGCCTATGCCATTCTGACTTTCTCTTCCATACTTCGAGGGCCAAACCTCTTGATATGATGTTGGATATCTGCGGGTAAGCCGTTCATGAACACCATTTCTCGTACAACCAGGCTGGTTTCTCCACAAAGTTGCATATACTGATCGATGGTATTAACTCAGTCTTCCGGGCATTGATTGATTGACATCTTCATGTTGAATAGCTGTTCCTTGATTGATTCTCACTTCTGTTCGGTGAAATACTTCTCCTCTAGCCAGGCTCTTGTAACCTCCCAATGAGTGGTGGCTAATGCTGTGGTGGGGGGGTTATTTCCAGCTGCTGCTGTGGCTGCGAGGATTAATCCTCCTAGTCCAGTGGCTGCTACATCCGTCAGGGCCACTCGGTATGCTTCTCTTGCAGGTCCTCTGAGTTGGGTGGCTAGGATAGGCAACCATCGGGTGCTGACCGTTCCTTTGGCTGCGAAGTAGCTTTCCAAATCATCTAGGAATTCTTGAACATATTCCTTGGTGTATCTATAAAAGGTGGGTAGTCTGTCTGTCATGGTTTCTTCGTCCTTTTGAAGTCTTCTCCTAGGTAGTTGTTGTAATACAGTCGGTGGCGGTGGTAGTGCCGTTCTTGCTTTTGTCTTCCACTATGGGTTTCGGCAAGTTCGGTTACGCAATATAGGTAACAAATCGGTCGATGTGTTGATTGATTTCCTGCCAGTTGGCACCAATTGTAACAGACTAAAATATATTAATAGCGAAATACTCAGAATTGAGCAAGTGCAGAAAATATGTTTAGGGGTCTTAGTGGTTTATGCGGTAGTGTCTTAAGAAGGGTGTCGATGTAAGTGTTAACTAGCAAGAATTAAATGTGATCGATTGAATAAAGTATATCTGTTAGAATCTCGAAACTATCCAATTGCTTACTCCTTGAGTAAGGCTTCAGTATCCCTTGGGTTGTCTGTTTGTAAGCTTCCTTAGCTTGTTGCAGTCCGAATTTTATTGATAATTGTGAGCGGGGTATTTATAAGAAATTACAAGGTGCTATATGGACAGCTACCCAGGTTACTACTTGAATTTCTAATTGGCTCAGCTAAATATAAGGTACAAATTGATTGGCTAAGATATAATAAATGATATATCAGGTTATAACATAATTGGGCGGCGAAATAATATATCAGATTGAAATACTATTTTAGGTTATAGTGTGATTGCGGATCTCAACAACACTAAAGGTTTCAACAACGCTAAAGGTCTCAACATTGTTGAAAGTCACATGACTTGATTTCACATGATCAAATTGTATGTCATCACAAAATGTTCCATCACAATATACAGCTTGAATACTTTTGTAAGATCTGGTCTTGCTATAACTGGTGCATGGGTAAGTGCTTCCTTGATCAGGTTGAAGGCAGTTTGTGCGGCTGATGTCCATTCCCATGCTCTTTCTTTTCTTTGTAACATGTGCAGAGGTGCGGCAATTTTAGAGTAACCAGGGATAAACCTTTTATAGAACTGGACTAGTCCTAAGCATCCTCGTAGGGTCATCTTATCTTGTAGGATTGGAAAGGCCTTGACAATTTCAGTCTTCTTTGGGTCTGGGCGGATTTCTCCTCCATTAATTATAAATCCAAGATATTCGATTTTCTTCTGTTCAAAGTAGCACTTTGTTGGCTTGATCCTTAGTCCATGCTTTCTAAGTCATTCAAATACTTCCTTCAAGATCACCATATGTTCTGCAAAGTTTTCTGCATAGATGTTGATGTCGTCGATGTACACAATCACTCCATGTCCAATCAGATCATAGAAGATCTCATTCATTGCAGCCTGGAAGGTGGCGGGTGCATTGCAAAGTTCAAAGGACATTCTTGTGAATTTGTACTATCCAAATGGTATAACAAATGCTAATTTCTCCTGTGCTTCGGGCGTCATTCCGATTTGGTTATATCCTGCCCACAGGTCCAAGATTGAATAGATTTGCACCTTTTTTAACATGTTTTGTAAGTCTTCCGAGTACGGGATTGGGTATGCGTGCTTCTTGGTGACTGAGTTCAATTTGCGATAGTCGATAACCATTCTCTATCCATCCTTCTTTGGTACTATGCTGATAGGTGATGCCCAAGGGCTTTTCAATCATATAATCACTCCTGACTCTAATAGCTCTTGAACATGCTTTCTTACAAAGTCATGATAGTTGGCTGGCAATCTGTAGGGTGCCTGTTTGATCGGTTTGGCGTCTCCTGTGTTGATATGGTGCATGAAGAAGGCTTGGTCCAGCAGGTCCTTGAAACTGATTGCGATAATATCCTCATACTTCTTCAGTAGGTCTTGCAACTGTTTCTTCTGATTCGGTAACAGGTTTTCGTTGAGGGAGTAGATGTGCTTCTTAGCGCTCTCCTGGTCATCCAGTCTCTCCATTATCATATTTGCTTGTCCAGTTGATCCAAATCCCTTCCTTCCACGTCGTGTTTCTTCTAAGTTTTCTACTTCTTTCAAAGGTTGTTGTTCACACTTGACAATCACCATTTAAGCAATTCGATCACCTTGGTATACTTTGAATTGGCTGTGGTTATGGTTAACCAGTCCAACCTCAATTTCTCCTCTGTAGTCTTCATCTATTAATCCAGGGAAGGCTCCTATCCCAGAGTTGTGGTAGAGTCTACTTCTTGCCCATATTTGTGCACACTGTCCAGATGGTAGGGTGATAGCAATTCCAGTTTTCATGAAGGCTGATGATTTTGGTTCTAGAGTATAATCTTCATCTGCATATAGGTCATACCCTGTGGCTCCTTCAGTTTTCCTTTTTAGTATAATTACACTTTCTGTTAGTTTCTTAACTCGGGTTGCCATATCCTTTTCTTCAACCATGAATACTTCTTCGAAGATGGGGATATTTGGTTCCTTCCACTGTTTGTGAGTTGTGTCCTAAGGTAGGTTCTGCCACAAGTCCTTCTACCACCAATAGCGCATGCTAATGTGTTCATCAGGGTGGACTATTTCCTCAAGTGCGATGATTTCTTCTTCCGAGTCTGAGTCGCTTTCTTCGATTAGGGTAGGTCCATTGTTTTCATCATCTTCCTAGAACAGGGCTCTGACTTCGATAGGTGTCTGAGTAGTGTAAACTTCATTGCCCCATTCTTCAGGTATTTCCTCATCTTCATTCTCTTTGGGTATCATCTGTTCTTGTTCTTGGTCATAACGTTCCTTCCAAGTTCCATGGTAGTTGATATCATACGGTTTGTCCAGATATCTGACCCAGTTTTCGCATTCCCAAAGGTTATAAGGATTGACTTCATCCCAATAGCATCCTTGCAGGTAGGTGTTGTGATTTCCCCAAAGATGTCCTTTGCCGATATATCCGATATTCATCCAAAAACAGTCCTATACTTCTCCAGTATTGTCTGCGAATGGGTGAGGGTTCCTTCCATTATATGGTCCCTGGTTCATTGAGGGTAGAGTCCTTCGGCGGGTCTGTGATAATCTTGGTTTCTTGATCTTTTTCTTGGTTGGCAAATGTATCTCCAAAGTGTCTTGGTAAGGTATCAACTTTGTATCACTACAAGTGCACATCATCTCTGTGCAATAGATGCATTGCTCACAGAATGGATATCTAGTATTCCTCATGTTGTACTTAATCAACTGGTTCTTCTCCAGAGGCATCAGGCGATGGTATTCACTATAGATTACTACGTTCACTTCTTCTTCTTCTACCAAGTTGAGGTGCGCCTGTCCGGGGGTTACTTCTTCATCTGTGTTGCTTTCGTCTTCTGGCCTCTGAGTGAGTTTCGGTACTACTCCTTTCTGAATATCCAAAGGTACGCTAAACTTTCTTCCATAGTTGACGAAGATTAGCCTTTGTGCGTCCAGGTTAATTCTTGCTTTAGCTTTCTTCAACCAGCTATTGCCTAAGACAGCATTGTAGGATTGTGCATCAGTGACAACCATTCTGACAGGGATTATTTCTGTTCCAAACTGGACTGGTACTTCTCAGAGTACTCCTAAGGGTACACTGCTTTTTCTACTTGCGACGACTAATGTAAAGGTGGCGGGTTCATCAATATCCCATCCCAAGCAGTCTAGGAAGTGTTTGGCGATGATACTGACTCCTGCTCCAGTGTCGATAATAACTGAGCATGCTAATTCTCCAATGTTGCATTATGCATAGGCGGATGAGGTATAGGTTCGCTCCTCTTGTTCTTCGGCAGTGTTAACTTCCTCGAATCGGATGGTTGGTTTGGTTTCTATAATCTGAGTCTTCACCTTTTGCTTCGTCGATGGTGCAATCTGGAAGAGTTGTTTAAAGGTAATGTTTGCCTTCTGACTGGCAATATCTTGCCATGGGTCATACTTGAATTCTCTAACCCTTCTGGGCTTCTTTTCTTCCTGATCGGTCATCTTTTCATCTCTGGTGGTTAAAGTAACTGTCTTGCCAGGTTGCATTATTTGTTTGAAGGCTTTGTCCCATTGATCCTCATTCAGTTGTTGGCTTCTTAGGTTTCTCAATAACAACTTCGGGTTCTTGAGTCGGCTTCTTCCTTGGATAGGGAGTCTTCCTAGTAGTAGTGCGGCTAACTGCTTCAACAGAGTAGGCCTCCAAATATTCCTTGCCAAATTCTTCATCTTCTTCTTCAATTTCTTATACTATGTTGGCATGGTCGGCCTTCTTTACTTCTTCTCTCTCTCATCCTTCCTTCCAACTTCTAGTTTGGCAATCTTTAGCAAAGTGACCTCGCCTTCTACAGAGGAAGCAGTTTATTTCTGTCTTGTTGCATTCTTCGGCGATGAAGGTTCCTCTCGGTTGTCTATTCTGGCAGATCACCTTAGCTTCAAGATCGGCTATGTGTGCTGTCATTTCTGAGAATATCTTGGTAATCTTTTCCATCTCATCCTTATATGTTGTCTTTCCTGTTTTTGCCATGACTGTTGGTTTGATAGTGTCCTCCTCGGGTGGTTCGGCTGATGCAGATACCATTTGAACTACGGATATTCCAGTGCTGAATTTCCTGTATAAATCTTGTGATAACTTGTCATATAGGGATGCTGAATATCCTGTTTCGGTGTCCCAAAAGGCCTGTGCTATCCTGACTTTCTCCTCCATACTTTGAGAGCCAAACCTCTTGATATGGTGTTGGAGATCTGCAGATAAGCTATTCATGAACACCATTTCTCATACAACTGGGCTGGTTTCTCCACAGAGTTGCATGTACTGATCAATGGTAGTAACCCAATCTTCCGGGCACTGGTTGATTGACATCTTCATGTTGAATAGTTGTTCTTTGATTGATTCTCACTTCTGTTCAGTAAAGTACTTCTCCTCTAACCAAGCTCTTGTAACATCCCAATGAGCAGTGGCTAATGTTACAGCAGGAGGGTTATTTCCAGCTGCTGCTGTGGCTGCGAAAAGTAATCCTCCTAGTCCAGTGGCTGCTGTATCCATTAGGGCCACACAGTAGGCTTTTCTTGCAGGTCCTCTAAGTTGGGCAGTCAGGATAGGTAACCATTGGGTGCTGACCGTTCCTTTGGCTGCGAAGTAGCTTTTCAAATCATCTAGGAATTCTCGAACATATTCCTTGGTATATCCGTAAAAGGTAGGTAGTCTGTCTGCTATGGTTTCTTCGTCCTCTTGAAGTTTTCTCCTAGGTAGTTGTAGTAATGTGGGCAGTGGTAGTGGTAGTACCATTCTTGCTTTTGTCTTCCACTATGGGTTTCGGCAAGTTCGGTTATGCAATATAGGTAACAAATTGGTTGAGGTGTCGATTGATTTCCTGCCAGTCGGCATCAATTGTGATAGACTAAAATATATTAACGGTGAAATACTCTGATATTGAGCAAGTGCAGAAAATATGCTTTAGGAGTCTTAGCGGTTTATGCGGTAGCGTCTTAAGAAAGGTATCAATGTGGGTGTTAACTAGCAAGAATTATGTGTGATCAATCGAATGAAGTGTATTTGTTAGAATCTCGAAACTATCCAATTGCTTACTCCTTGAATAAGGCTTCAGTATCCCTTGGGTTGTCTGTTGTAAGCTTCCTTAGCTTGTTGCAGTCCGAATTTTATTGATAATTGCGAGCGGGGTATTTATAAGAAATTACAAGGTGCTATACAGGCAGCTACCCAGGTTACTACTTGAATTTCTGATTGGCTCAGCTAAATATAAGGTACAAATTGATTGGCTAAAGTATAATAAAATGATATATCAGGTTATAATGTAATTGGGTGATAAAATAATATATCAGATCGAAATACTATTTTAGGTTATAGTGTTATTGCGGATCTCAACAACGCTACAAGTCTCAACAATGCTGCAAGTCTTAGCATTATTGCGGATCACATGACTTGTGATCTCATATGATCAAATTGTATGTCGTCACAAAATGTTCTGTCACAATAGTACTATTCCTTGTACCATTTTCAGATACTATCTTTCATCTTTGGTGAGTATAGGTTTCTTTTTATCTATTAATCCAAATCCTCCTACAGCACATTTAGTTTTTGGGAGTTGTTCTATAACTTTGGCTATTATTGAATTATTAAGCTTGATAAATATAAATTGTACTAGCTTAGCTCCTTTAGTAACTCAGTATTTGCAGTAAGCTGATAAGTTATAGACTGTAAGTATAATTTTACCAATATAGTCTGCATTAATAACTCCTGCTTTGATTGAAATTTCTTCTTTTATTTTATTACTTTTATCTAAGATTTGCATATATATTCCTGTTGGTAGCTTTAAAGCAATTCCTGTTTTAATTAGGAAAATTAATCTTGGTAGAATTAGTATATCTTTATTTGCATAGATGTCATATTCTGCAGAGTTTGCTATTCCTTTGGTAGATACTATAGCATCCAAGTACTTCTTTTTAACTAAGAAGTTAGTTTCATTGTTGGTTTCTTATATTATATATAGGTGTTTATTATCTAATGATTCTTCTTCTTCTTCATCTTCTTATCTTCTTTCTTCAATATCAGCCAGTTTTTACCAAGTGCCATTATAGGCTGGGTTGCATCCTTTATCATCTATAGTAGATGAGTTATAGATGGTCCAAAGGTCTTGTGGGTAAATTTCATCTCAATATACTCCTTAATCATATTTTTTCTTATCTCCCTAGAACTTTTCTTTACCAATATATTGATAGCTTCTCCAGAAAATGTTGTAAATTTCTTCAGTGTTATTGGTATAAGAGTGTGGGTTCTTGCTATGATAAGGTCTATTATTTATTAGTGGCATCTATTGGTATCTTAGTTGTAGTTTTATCTTGTGATCTTTCTTTTTGGTAATAAGGAAGTCTTTTACTTTAGTTTCATCTGGTATAAGATGAGTTGTTGAACAGTTGTACATGTATTCTGCACAATAGATATGTTGATTACAGAATAAGTATCTTATCTATACTATATTCCAATTGATGAGGGTAATTTGTTCTTGTTTAGTCAACTTACAGTATTATCAGTTGTATTTTTCTTCAATTATATACAGTTGACTAATATCTCTAGAGTCTGTTTCTTCTTTAGCTATTATGCTTTTGCTTGTATCTTTGACTTCTTCTTTTTTTGTAATTCTTTTTTCAAAAATAGTATAAGTACTTCTATATTTGGGTATAATATATCTATGTCTTCTACAGCTGAAGCAGATCTTTATTTTCTTTCAGTTATTCTTGTTTTCTTCTTTCTTGAAATTATTTTACCATATTGAGTTGTTGTTATAATTTCCTTATCCTTCTCTAAATCTGTAAGAGTGATATTATTAGATATTACAAATAATCATTACTATGCCACAGCACTACTTAGAACATTCTAGTTATTTAAATCCGAAAGAAGAAATCAATACTTCCTTATCAGGATAAGATGTAGGCACTGCTGACATTGTAGGCACTGCTAACATCGTAGGCACCGCTGATATCATAGGCACCACCGACATTGTAGGCACTACCGACAACATTAATACTATTCAAGATTTATAGTTAGTTTATATTATCAATCTTAGCTTTTCAATTTTGTATAAATATCCCTCAATTCTTTATTCAATAAACTTCAGTCTTCAAGTCAATTAGTTCTTTAATCCTCAAATCTCCTTAAATTCCTTATACATTAATCTTATATAACTCTCTACAAAGAAGCCAAAACCTTAAGAGGTTTTGTATAATGCAGATAGTTGTGGACTTATTAAATTAAAGTTCTGCACTATTCTCGCAATCCCTTTTTAAAAATGAGTTCAATAGCAGTGCACACTCAAGATCCCTTTGAGAGCTAAAGATCTCACCCCTTCTATATACATTAAGAGTACTAAAGACTATAAGTCTGAAATCCTAATTAATATTCATATAAAGAAACAAAGTACTTTCAATACCTTAGAAACCTTGTGACGTACTTGGAGATTCCTAAGTCCAACGTGGATTAGTATCATCAGACGCTTCTTCACAGGCAGTTTAGAAGAAACCCCATTACAACTTGGTAGTAGCGGTAATAAAAAACTGTCCTTCAACTGCCTAGAAAACCTTTGACCTGGCAAGATACAACTTTGGTAGCAGCAACAACATTCAACATAACAAACATTCAGTATCATTACAATTGCAACATAATCAACATTTGAGGAACATATATTATGAATATTTTATTCAGGCCTAAATTCTTTTGGAATACTTATGATATACTCAGAGTAACACCAAACATCTATATAAAATCAGCAAGAAGACTACAATATTGAGGAGGAATAGAGATGATCACAACAATGAGAGGTGTAGACAGACTTCAAAAGCAGGCAAACTTTGCAAATGGACTTCATAAAGACATGTCAATACAAGCAACCTTGAGAAGACAATATGAATCATTCATTGGAGACATAGATTACTGAATCAATATTGATAGAAATACTCTGGAGCACCAAGCACCAGTCAACATAACAACAATAGCTAAGATAGAAATTGATAAATAATCACTGATGAAACAAATTACTAGCAATCGAAACAACAGTTATAAAACACTCCAACAATCATCCACATCAAGTCTAGAACTTAAAAGAAGAAGTTCAGCAGATACTCTTTGAACAGAATTAACACTACATCTTCAAGAAATATAAACTCATAGAATACTAAACAACTTTCTTATAGAAATAGTGTGGATGCTATTTTTCCAAGAGGGGAAGAGTTGTAAGAGTGATATTATTAGATATTACAAATAACTATTACTGTGCCACAGCACTACTTAGAATATTCTAGTTATTTAAATCCGAAAGAAGAAATCAATACTTCCTTATCAGGATAAGATGTAGGCACCGCCAACATCATAGGTACCACTAACATCATAGACACCGCTGACATCGTAGGCACCACCGACATTATAGGCACTGCCAACAACATCAATACTATTCAAGATTTATAGTTAGTTTATATTATCAATCTTAGCTTTTCAATTTTGTATAAATATCCCTCAATTCTTTATTCAATAAACTTCAGTCTTTAAGTCAATTAGTTCTTTAATCCTCAAATCCCCTTAAAAATTCCTTATACATCAATCTTATATAACTCTTTATAAAGAAGCCAAAACCTTAAGAGGTTTTGCATAATGCAGATAGTTGTGGACTTATTAAATTGAAGTTCTGCACTATTCTCACAATCTCTTTTTAAAAATGAGTTCAATAGCAATGCACACTTAAGATCCCTTTGAGAGCTAAAGATCTCACCTCTTCTACACATATCAAGAGTGCTAAAGACTATAAGTCTGAAATCCTAATTAATATTTATATAAAGAAACAAAGTACTTTTGATATCTTAGAAACCTTGCAACATACTCGGAGATTCCTAAGTCCAACATGGATTAGTATCATCAGATGCTTCCTCACAGGTAGTTTAGAAGAAACCCTATTACAGAATCTTTCTCAGAGGTTAAATCCTCTTTGACAGTAAGTATTTATAGTTGTTTTACTACTCAAGCTGGAGTTGTAGTTCTTGTTTTCTGTTTAAGTTTGTTGTACTAATAGAATTATATATGCTGATTTGATAACTATACCAAAACACCATTGTTCATAAGTACATGGGCTCTCTCTCTCCTTAATGTGAGTTTCCAACTACTATAAAAGGGTCTTGAATAAGATATTGGCTTGTGTATCATAAATAATATAATTGTCATTATCATAAGGTATTCTAATAATGATGAGATTGAAGTCAATTTCTGCTGTAAAAGCTTTAAAGGTTTTGGTTCCTTCAGTGTTGAATCTTGCTATAGCTAGTCATTTCTTTATTTCGACAATGTATATACTACTGCAGAATTTGTCAATCAATAGAGATCTTAGGCTTTGTTGTGTAGGGATATTTGAATATCCTGGTTGGGCTATGCCAGCTACTTGAGCTGCTACTAAAGTTGTATCTTACTAGGTTAGAGATTTCCTAGATAGATTTTGCCACTAGATTGTAGTTGATTTTCTAAGAAATCCAGTAATTTTATTAACTTATATATATGACTTGGCATACACTTGTTTAGGTGTGTGATTGATATTGTTGATGTGTCTATCATCTAGTACTCAATTGTCATTCCAGCTGTTAGTATTGTAATTAGCTTCAATGGCTGATATAAATACAGTGACTTCTTTAGCTTTTCTATCAAAAGGTTGTAGGTTAACTACTTTGGTTATTTGGCTAAGTTGTACTACTTGTCCTATAAGTGCAGGTAAGGCTGCTACTTGTATAGTTAATATAGCAATTGTAGCATTGGCTATTATATTGATAATTATAGTTAGTGTAAGTAGTAGTAATGTTGAAGATTTGTCTTCTCCTCTATCTATATGTTAGATATATTCTCTTACTTCATGATCAAATATTTCATCTTCTGAGTTGAGGTCTTTTGATTCTTTAAGTATATTGGTTTCAAGAGTAATTCTTCAAATAGTTGTATTAGCATCTTCAATAAAGGTAGTGTCAGTATTATAATAAATAGTTGTATTGAGTTTGTGTAGTTTACTTACATTGAGTGCTTCTCAAAATAGTGATCTACTTGGTCCAGATATATATCAGAATATAGATATTATCAGGTTAATAGGTTCTTTAATAGATAGTAATATGATAGATATAGTTGATCCTAATGGTATTGTTTTAACAAATTGTATAAGATCTTCTACTACTAATTTCTTGAATAATCTATTTGTAATTTAATAGTAAATAATACTTTAGTATATTGAGTAATCGAATAGTGAGTTAGCAATCTACTCTTTGATAATTCATTGATTATTATATTCTTGTACAGTAGATGTAAGATTAGTAAAATAGTGTTCTGCTTATGTAATTAAGATAATATTATAATCTCTTTTGATATTCTTATAAAGGAAGTCTTAAAATGCTTCAAAGTAGGTATTAGTTCTAAGAGAGTTTTCAAATTTCTCTAAAAGTTTTTTATAGAGTTCAAGGTATATTTCACCTTATAAGTGAGTTATGGTTGTTGAATTAGTGCTTTGTAGCAGTTGCTGATATTATATCCACTTAAAGAGTTCTGTGATGTATATAGCCTCTCTAGCTGTTGGAAATTAGATATATATAGTGTTTTAGTAGTACTCTAAGTATATTAGTTATATCTAAAAGGAATTGATAATTCTAAGCCTATGTAAAATTATTAGTAGTATGTTTCTTATTATTATAATAGTTTTTTGTTACTGCTACTACTAAGTTGTAAATGTTGAAATTACTAGCTTATTATATCTCTCCCATCAACGATCGATTGTTATGTCACTCGATTGTGGCTTAGACGATCTTTGTTTTGTATCAACCAATCATAAATTAGCATTAATAAATACACGCATATTGGCTTCATTAGCTAGTGCGCTCTTTACTCCAAACACACATTCGAAGATCAAATTTCAATAGGTTATAAGCCCTGAGCTGCTCGAATTGCAGCTCGACAACCTGAGATCTATGCAATCATCTACACAATTACAACTGCGATTACTGTAAGTATTTATTTAAAATTGTAAACAACGCGTCAAACAAAGCAATAAATAATGTGACAAATGACACCGCGATAAAGCAATGCGATAAATACATAACAACATAGCATTTAATGATGCGATATGACAAAATGGACAATCTATACGCATCATCATCATCAACAATAAGATCAACAAGATTGCGGTCTAAATCAAAAACAGACAACAGATATCAAACCCTTGACGATGACGAAGGATTGGATAGCAACCATCAGAGCAATATTACATTTAGCCTTAATCGATAGGAACAGATGGCTACAACGATCAGAAATCAGGAAGATAAATTAGACATGCTTGCAACTCTAATGGGCGAATTGATGGCAAAAATCAACAAAACAATCACATTACCTAGCGTGCCAACCAATCAGAACGCAGCTACAGAAGGCAATATGCCACGACCATCACCATTACCAACAACATCAATAAAGCTTAACGATCTGGCAAAGGAGTACCTGAGATCGATCAACAAATTCGATGGATCAGGTGGTGCACCCAGATTGTTTGATTACTTTGATGCCATAGAGCAATTTATCACCAGCGCCAATCTATCAGTACAAAAGGAGGAAGTCAATGCAGTGATCAGTAAAATTACAGGCAATGCTAGAATGTGGCTACGGAGGCACATGAACACATTGGGAGAATTTGATTCGTGGGATGAGCTTAAAGAGGCTATGATGCAAAAATACGCACTAATGGAACAATTGTTACGAATGCGCGATAAGCTTGCGATGATGAAGCAAAAAGGATCGATCGAAGATTATAATGACGCATTCAACTGAATTATAGTGCAAATTGAAGATATGACCGACACAGAAGCTATACTGCAATATCTCTGGGGTCTAAGCCCCAGGTACTGGGAATTAATACTTGCACGGGAGAATATGCCAACAATGCTGAAGGCTTTACAACTTGTATGCATCAGGTTCGACCCGGATAACAAGCAGAGGCATGATGAAGCCCACACAACAGACCGAGGTGGCTACTGAGGCGGCTACTGAGGCGGCGACTGAGGTAGCTACCGAGGCGGCGGTCGCGACAACCGAGGCGGAAGTGCCGGACGAAGCCGAGGCTATAACAACAATAATGGAAACAATTGAGGAGGTCATAACGACAGAGGCGACCGAAGCAGCGATCGCGGAGCCTATCGAGGCGGGAATTTTCAGAGACACCCTCGGAAATATTACATCTGTGAGGGAGAACATGGAATATTTCAATGTAACAAATTCAACAATTAGGTAAAAACAGAAAAAGAAAAGGCTAAACTGAGAGCTGAAGTAAATCTGGCAATTAGTGCTATCATTGATTTGGGTGCCACACAACATATGTTCAACCAATTGGAGCTTTTCGAGACGGTGGCTGAGCACGACGGCTTGGTCACATGTGCAGGGAATGAGAAATTACGCGTGACGTACGTTGGGACAATTGAGCTCGACGACGAGCTGAAATTACAGGATGTCTTATATGTACCAGAGATCACCAGAAATTTAATATTTGTGCAGGTGTTGACACATGATGGAAATGATATAACCTTCAAGAGCGATGGATTAGTAATTAAAATCAGCGCAGATTATGAAGAAATCAAAATCGGATAAGCCAATGGTGACCTATTTCATTTATCGACATCACCAGAGCTAGAGCTAGAAGCAAACATCACCAATTCCAACATAGCCAATTCCAAGATTACAAACATCGCCGATTCCAAGATCGATGACTATACATTATGGTATCACCGATTAGGCCATCTGGGCCGAAACACTCTACAATCAATCAACAAATTTGTCACAGGGCTCGGAGATGTGCAGCTGTCAACCGGACAAATTGAAATATACACCAGGTGTGAACATGTGAAGTCGCACCGCAAGCCATTCAGACATGTGAAAAATCGATTGATGGAGCCTATTAGAAGGGTGCACACAGATCTGTGCGGGCCAATGCCCACGCCATCAGTCAATAGAGCAAAATATATATTAACATTCATCAATGACGCCACTCACTACATCATAACATATTTTATTGACAACAAAAGTGATACATTTGATCGATTCCGGACATTCAAGGCATTTGCCGAGATGCAATCAGGCCGAAAACTCAAGATTCTCCGATCAGATGGAGGAGGAGAGTATGTAAACACCAAGATGCGCAAATTTTTAATCAAAAACGGAATTCATTATGAAATAACGATGCCGGACATGCTGCAACAAAACAGTGTAGCCAAATGATATAACCGGATATTGATGGAGTCAATCCGGGCAGTTAAAATTACTGCCGACATATCTGACGAACTCTGGGCGGAACTTGTTGCAAGTGTTACATATTTACGCAACCGATTGCCAACGTAAGCCAATAAGGAGAGTGCTTCACCATTTAAATTATGACACAGTCACAAGCCTGATATCAGTAACTTGCACGTCATATGGGCTGACGCGTATATGCATATTCGTAAAGGAAAAAGGTCGAAACTGGTGCCCCGATCTAAAAAGCTTAAAATGATTGGCTATTATGACAAAAAGAAGGTGTACAGGCTTTGGGATCCAACCAATAGGAGGATAGAGATCAGCTGCAATGTCACATTCGATAAATCTATTATATTAAAATCCCCAACAATTGTCAACCCAGAAGATCAAGAATACATCATTGAAGCAATTATCGGAAAACATAAGATTGATGAAAAAAGGCAATATCTAGTTAAATGGCTAGGCTATGATGATGACGACAACACCTGGGAGCCAATTGAACAATTGATCGACACTGAAGCTCTACAAATTTGGCAAGATCGCATATCAGAAGCTAATTTAATTGAATCGACCGATGACCCAATGACCTACAAGGAGGCAATTTCTTTGCCTAACGCAAAGCTTTGGGAGGAAGTAATTAATCAAGAGCTTAAATTACTTAAGAATAATGACATGTAGATGATTGTACCTGAGGTGCCTGTGGGATGCAAGCCGATTGGATGCAGATAGGTATTTAAAAAGAAGCTCAACACTGATGGATCGGTTGCCAGGTACAAAGCAAGATTAGTGGCCAAGAGATATTCACAACAGCAAGGAATTGATTATAATGAAACATTTACTCCTGTGGCGAAATTCATGTCGATCAAGGCACTTTTATTGATTGGAGCAACCTTAAACTTAGAAATTCACCAAATGGACATAAAAACTGTGTTTCTGAATGGTGATCTTGATGAAGAGATCTACATGATGGTACCTGAAGGAATTGACCAATTAGAGCTATCACCAAGAGCTGTGTGTAAGCTCAATCGATCACTATATAGACTAAAGCAATCACCTCATATGTGGAATCAGAAGATCGACAACTACCTCAGCCAATCAAATTTTACAAGACTATAATCAGATCACAGCATTTATCTAAGAAGAAGACAAGACGATCAATCATTGATAATTATTGCCATATATGTCGATGATCTACTAATTCTGGCTGATTTGATGAAAATGATGAACAAATTCAAGGCGGAACTTAGCAATGCATTTGATATGACAGATTGTGGCGAAATTAAACATTTTTTGGGTATTCAAGTCATGCGTGATCGAAAAACACACATGATCACAATTGATCAAAGCCACTTCGCCAATCAAATCATTACAAGGTTTAACATAACAGATGCCAAGCCAATCAGTACACCCCTTGATCCATCCATTCAACTCAAAGCTGAAAAAGGAAAATCCGCAGACCAAAGTCTATTCAGACAAATGATCGGTAGCATAATGTACCTGATGATCAGGACGAGACCTGATCTAGCTGCTGCTGTTAGCATCATTAGTCAATTCTTGGCCAATCCAATGCAAGAACATCACCATGCCCTCAAATAATTATTAAGATATATTAAAGGAACAGCCAATTATAAGCTATATCTTGGACGCGATCAGGATCTAAGACTGATCGGTTTCAGCGATACTAACTGGGAAGGAGATATTAACATATGATGATCAACCACGGGATATATTTTCAACCTATCAGGAGGAGCCATCAGCTGGTCAAGCAAATGCCAAGCAACCATTGCTCTATCAATAACTGAGGCAGAATATATGGCATTAGCACATATGACGAAAGAAGCCATTTGGCTACGCACCCTATTGGATAAGCTAAGATATTTACCGAATTGTGCAACAACCTTATTTGAAGACAACCAATCAGCAATCGCCCTTGCCAAAAATCCAATTAATCACGCTCGATCAAAGCATATTGACATTCAGCATTACTTTATTCGAGAGAAAGTTGAATCAAAGGTGATAGATATCGTTTACATGGCGACAGATGAAATGATCGCTGATGCATTAACCAAGCCACTTGCGTGACCAAGACTTGAAATGTTGATCGCAAAAATGGGCTTATGTAACTAACATTTTTTTAAAAAAAAATTTATGTTCTTTATCATGTCTTTCTTATCACTCAAGTAGTATTTTATATATAGTTATTTGCAGTAAATGTACTTCATGGATGCTATTCGTGATGTACAGTTAAACATTTTATTTCTATTTTTATTTTTTTTTATTTATTTTTATCAAGATATATCAAGCAGGGGAAGTGTTGAAATTATCAGCTTATTATATCTCTCCCATCAACGATCGATTGTTATGTCACTCGATCGTGGCTTAGACAATCTTTGTTTTGTATCGACCAATCATAAATTAGCATTAATAAATACATGCATATTGGCTTCATTAGCCAGTGTGCTCTTTACTCCAAACACACATTTAAAGATCAAATTTCAACAGTAAAGAGGAGGGTTTCTTCTAAACTGCCTTTAAGGAAGTGTTTATTGATATTAATCTGCATTAGACTTAGGAATCTCTGAGTACATTGCAAGGTTTCTAAGATATCGAAAGTACTTTGTTTCTGATGAGATTATTAGTTGTAATTTTCAGACTTATAGTCTTTAGTACTCTTAATATATATAGAAGAAGATGAGATCTTTAACTCTCAAAGGGATCTTGAGTGTATACTGCTATTGAACTGAAGTTTATTGAATAAAGAATTAAGAGATATTTATACAAAATTCTCAAGGTGCTATATGGGTAGCTATCCAGGTTATTACTTAGAATTTTGGTTACTAATTTAAAAGTTGAATAATAGGTTAATAAAGTCTGTAGTATTGGCAATGTCTATGATATCAGTAGTGCCTTCGATATTAGCAGTATCTTTAATATTAGTGGTGCCTTTAATGTCAGTGGTATCTTTAATATTAGTGGTGCCTATTTCTTCTTTTATATTTGATTCTAATAAGGAAGTGTTGGTTTCTTCTTTTAGATGGTTATTATCCATTAGGTAATTTTCCAAGAGATAGAGTAACAAGGTTTCTTCCTCTTTATTTCATAAGTATTCCCATTGATAAGGACTTAGACTGCCAAGGTATTTCAATATAGAGGGTCAATATTGGAATACCTTAAAGGTTCTTTTAGCTATATATCTTTTCCAATGGCTTAATCCTAGAATTTCAATGGATTCTTATTCTATTATTTCTTGATAGTTTTCTTGCCTTAACTATAAGGCATATTTCATTTATTAGTAACTCCTGAATTGTCCAGCAGTGTTATAAAATTAGTAGATGCTGATATTTCTTTTATAAGTTCTACTATGTTGATAGTATCCTTTTGAGTCACTCTAGTGTGTAGTTGTAGTAGTTCATTATGTCAGTTGATAACTGCATTCTCTACTATGTTCTTAATCTATTTATAGTTTGGCCAAAGTAG
Source organism: Endogone sp. FLAS-F59071 (assembly GCA_003990785.1). Lineage (NCBI taxonomy): Eukaryota > Fungi > Mucoromycota > Endogonomycetes > Endogonales > Endogonaceae > Endogone > Endogone sp. FLAS-F59071. The sequence continues at coordinate 26,792 of RBNK01000046.1, read as the reverse complement.
AGTTAAGTGTCTGGCAGTATTTCTTTACTATGGTTAAGTAGGATAAGATTCTTAAATCCTCTAGGTTTGGCAGTTGATGGCAGGTATAGTTGTTTTATTATGTTTCTGCAAGTATTTTATCAATACCTTTTATATATCACTCTTATATTACTTTAAAAAATTACTTAGTCTACAAAAGTTTTAGCATTTTCTTTTTATCAATACTAATCCTAGAATAATCAAAGCTTAAGTAGTTATAAATAGTCCTTTCTAGGAATTCAAGTTATTGAAGACTAAATCCATAATTTCTTAACTTATAAAAAAAATTAAAGCTTTATTATTTCTAGTGCTTAAGCTTATTTCTATAGAATTGAAATACCAGAAGTACTTCTATTATAATATTTGTCCCTTTGTTTAAGATAAATTTAAAGATATTACTTTTTATAAGCTAGTATTAAATATTATTAAGTAATAATTAACTTTATTTCTCTTCTCTAACTTTTTCTTTAACTAATAAGTAAATAGATATTCTAGCAATAATAGTGAAACTATTCTTAATCCAGAAGTTTAATTAAATTGTTTTTATTAGCTATTTAGGCTTCTAGTCTAGCTAATTCTATTTTTTTAATTTCTAATTCTTCAGTTTAATTTATAATCCTTTCTAAGTCTTTGATTTCTTTTATTTTTACTAGTTTAGCAGTATGTTTCTTAGTCTCTTTTATTTTCTTAGTATAGTTTTTTCTCTATTCTATCAGAGCTTCTTCTCTGTATTTTAGATAATTTAAATTATTTTTTCATTCTATATAATATGTTTTGAGATCTCTTATTTTTTTAATAATATATTTATTTTCTATAGTATCAATAAATTAATTGTTTTTTTGAGTCTGAATTACCTTTATCATTTGTATTGTGTAAATCTAGAAAATAGATTTACTACAAATTCAGAGTCTAGATAATTATTAGTGTAATTAGGAATTATATTTAGTTTTTTTTTTTCATATCCTATAGGCTGATTCTCTGATTTAAGCTTTGATAGTAAAGTTATAATAATCTAAGATATTTTTATATTTTTTTATTAATTATCACAAGATATTATAAGGTTAATATTAAGTTTCTGAGTTAATAGTACTAATATTATTAGGTAATTTCTTTTTCTTTAAGATAGCTATTGTTTTAATTTTTTTATATAATCTAGTAACTAATTTATCAGTTTAAGCAATAATTTTATATTGATTAGGTGGTAAAGCTTGTCAAATTTTCTCAGCTATTTCAGAGAAAGCCAGACTCTCTATAATTCTACTTATTTCTCCTCAATCTTTTTAGTATTTAGAAATTACTCACATATAAAAGTAGAGTGAGTTTTTGTTTCCAAGTTGGCTAATAGAGATGTTAATAAGAAAACTGATTATTTTGTTAACCCATTCTATTTTGCTAATTGTGTCCTTAAGTATAAGTAAGATATCATCTCATTCTTGCTAAGTTATCTCTCTGAGGTTTTTGGCATAGCATTTGGTAGAAATTGCTAAATAAGCTTTAGAGTTGGCTCTTAAAACTATACTAGAATATACAGTTTTCCTTAAGTTACTAATTCATGACTTACTTATTCCTTCTTCATATACTTTAATATTATTATACTATTTTACTTCTTTCAGTACTTTTGAGATAAATATAACTAGGTGTGTTATTATCTTTTTAGATAAAATGTTTATTTTGTTCTTTGAATTTGATTTGTTTGTAGCAATTACAACATTGGAAACATTTGTAACCCTGACTGTCTTCATAAGTGGTGACATCTTAATCTAATATAATTCAATATTGATTATAGTAGATGGTTATTCAATCTCATCTACTACTGCCTTTTTAATTAAGAGTTCTATACTAAAAAGGTCAATTAAAATTCTCTTTGTTTTTACATTTTTTGGAAAGCTTGATTAAAGAGTTTTATTTTATTTCTCTCTCAATCTTTGTTAGTGTTTTCATCTAATTCTTTTTGCAGGAAAGTTTTGGCACATCCTCAATAACAAAATTCAATATGTTCTCTTTCTTCTTGATCTCATCAGTTGATAGTTAATCTTTCTTTGGTATTTTTACAATTAAAACATTCTTTTTTGGTCATGATTTTTTAAAACTATATTATTTAAAGAAGTTTTAAAAAAAAAAAAAAAAAAAAAAAAAAAAAAAGTGGCAAGAGATAATAATAAAGAAAGAATTTTGGGTTATATTTCAGCTTGCTTGTTGTGATTATTGTGTATGATGGGTATTGAATAATTGAAAGGTTGTGGGAAGAGGTGAGCAAAAGAAAAATCTTTAAGCCTAGCACCCAAGTAACATCAGAAGTTCACTTTGTCTGGTTTTGTTGCAGCACGCCCCATATTAAACAGGCCGATACACCTCTCCGTTTAGTATACCCCCTCTAAGCCACAAGATATCAAATCCAACCCCGGGTCTTCTAACCGGAAATTTACGGAAATTTTTTTACTATTATTTATTAGTGCTCCGTATTTAATTCTATAAACAATTCAGCCAAACTACAATACTCAACATTCACGAGCTCAAATTTGGTTACTTCTATACCAATGTGTTGAACATACTATTTTATCTCATCTTATTGCTGAGCTCTCAATGTTGATGGTGCGACACCAAATTCATCTGGTGTTGATATTTCCAGCTCGTAGCAAATGGCCTTGATTAATGCATAGTGATGTATCTAAAGGGTTTTGGGTCAAGAAGATAAAAATATATAAAAGCAGCAAGTATAGATTAGCTCACAGTTATGACAAAAAGCCAAAAAGCGCCATAAATTGTGACGCCGTGATAATATGATTCACTATTTACCGCATGTAAGCAACAAAACCACAATTCGCGGCCAAACGACGTTTCAAAGGACGAAGTTTCTGAATTTGGATCAATAATAGCCTGAAGTGTAATAGGTGTAGAAAGTGGGACAGAATTGTTCTTCGCTTCATCCAAAAGGGATTGGATCCATTTGATAGCATCTAAGGCAGCTGCTATGTTCTGTTCCAATGGAACCTGTATTAGATATCAAAGGCAAAGACCAACGAGGAAGTTAATGGTGAAAATCGCCAGAAAGGTTATGGAGAGTCCTACCCAAAGATGTGGGCAGCTCAGCTTACGTTACGTTCGCGTTTATCGTAATCCACCTTCCATGTGCTAATATGGCTTGATTCGTTATTTGCGTTCGTAGAGTGCGTCAAGGTTGTTGGCATGGAGGACAGTAGAAGACGAAAATGGTCGTACACGTGTCTACGAAAATACATGTCATTTATTAGGAAGCTTGCTTACTGTATAGTAAGCTTGCTTACTGTATAGTGGTACGTTCTTTCTCCAAAAGTTTCGTGATGTACCCTTCCAAAACAAACCTAACGTGTTTTCCGATCGTGCCCTTGGGTACCACCACGGATTGCTTTATGTAGGATTGTTCAGGCATTGCTTCCAGCAACGTGATGCATTGCTGGAGGGTTTTGTGAGCAACAGTATAAATCTGGTTCGCCATTGAGTCGCAAGATGGTGAAAGTAATAAAGTAAGGTTACATAGGTGTTTTCTTTAATTTTCATCGTCACAATTACGCAACATCAGGACAATTGGTGTCGCAACCATCTCATCAGTGTATTGAAATAGCCGTGACACTTTTCTTTTTTTGGAATACCATTACTTGCTACTAGCTTTGGCTGTTGTCTACTATTCCATCGTGTGTATGCACACTGGGCAATCATGTACATTGTTGAACGGAGATCTTGGCAGCGATTTACGTATTTCCTTGGACACGGGAAGGAAAAGATACGAATTTTAAGGAACCTTGGACTAAGCAGGGAAGCTGGGGCACTCAGAGCAACATCATAAATCTAGAAACAAACCTTAGGAAGAAACAAAAATTACGGTATCATATTAAAGCCCAATGAAATATCTATCCAGCAGACAATGAAAACTTGTCGTACTCGCTTTCTTGGAAAAGAAAAAAGAAAAAAAATTCATGAAACAGAAAGTTGATATAATTAACAAATGGACAATTGACCTCTCCAAGTGAGATAAGAAATAGTTAGCAAAGGTAATTTATTCTTTCTCTTATACTTTTTAGCATGTGGCGCCACGTTTCTGTCCTGTGGGGCATTTATTGCCTGCAATACTTCGTCAAAACGGCGAATTTCCATAAATAGTCGTCGGCGATAAATTCTTTCAAAATTTCCATGTCTACACATACACATCAAGGTGATTTGCAGACTTTCAAAGTGCAATGGCCCGAGTGAAATTGTAAACGAGACGATTCACCGATTCACGATAGTCACGCCAACTTCAATTCAAAGTAATTAATTAATTAATTACATATTTAGCAGTCACACTATCTACAAAATTTGTCTCTTATAGTGACACTACCTCGTATTGAGAGTACCATTCAATGCTTTATAACACACAACAAAATGTATCCAACCAAAGATATATTCCTCTAATGATCTCTTTTACCCGTCGCAGTGCTTTTATTTTCTTTTAGTGAGCATCATCTCTCTTGGAAATGTACTCCACGGCTTGCGCTGCGGATTTAATCTCATCAGCATCCTTGTCGGGAATCTCCACCGAGAATTCTTCCTCAATAGCCATCACTACCTCAACTGCATCCAATGAGTCCAGGCCGAGATCGTTGGAGAAATGCGCCTCTAGCGAAACCTGACCAAAAAAAAAAAAAAATTGCACACAAAATATGATGAAATTAGAGAGCATGAAATAGACTGTGCAATAGGTTTTACCACTGTAGCTTCATTTTCCGCCATAACAATAAATTAAATTATCGATATCTCAATTATAATTGTCTGGATCAACGCGTGTTTTTTTTTTTTTTTTTTTTTGAGGGGGGCGAGATGTCTTCGTACGCTTCAGGACCAACATATATACATTCACCTCAGAGTGGTAAAAACTATCCATGATTACTCGTAGGTCTTTACCTTGGAGGGTTCGACCTTGTCGAAGCCCTTGAGAATGTCAAGGACCCTGGATTCGATGTCACTACGAGACAAACCGGCGGAAGCGGAGTAGAGACGGGTAAAGATGGCCGGAGCGATGCGAATGACAGGCCGTGGCGCCTGGTAGGCGGCGGCGCGGGACGCGATCTTGAAGATGGAATTGAGGGCGGCGGGACGGAACATTTTCCTCGAATGTAGCTTGTTTATCGGTTGCGTTGTTGACGTGTTGACGACAGAAATTTTATCATTTTATCAGAGGTTGGCTGTTGCTGACGTCAATGCGGCTGGCGGTGATATCATACAATGTGACTGAATAATTAATTACCTTGTTTCCCAAAGGCCAAAAGGCCAAGAGCAATCGTTTTTCTCCAGAAACAAAACAAAATGTCCGACGACGAAGCCAATTATCGCCCTATATCTCAGCCTCAACTGAAATCCTCATGCGGCTGCTCAATCGATCGCGCAATCCACCGTAACAACACCAACGCTTCTATCATCATTACCGGTGCACAGAAGCAAAGCGACGGTTCCGGTGGAAACTCGTACGTCGCTTATAGCATTCACTTTGGGGTACGTATGGTGTCTTTATGTGTGCGCCAAGAACTACACTAAATGGATTGTTGTACTGTGCGCTATCGATCGAGGTATTAGGGATGTTGAGACAAAATGCATATCTATGCTTTCTTTTAGAACAATGATACCAAACGGCGTTATTCGGATTTCGAGTCTTTGCGAAAGGCATTGTCAAGGCTTCATCCCACTGTCATTGTGCCGCCCATACCCGAAAAGCATTCCTTAAGTACGATTTTATCAACTCCTTTAATCTGTCGTTGATTTGTTTGCTCTCTACGCACCATCGGTTCAAATTGAGTAGCAATATTTCTCGCGAATTGAGTAGCGTTGAATAGTTGAATAGCGAGTAAAATTAACATGGCGAGCAATGAAAGACCTAAATGAGATGTTCTTGAACGAAAATTGGGATCGATTCGACATTTTTCTCACTTGGCTTTCAATTCTTGGATCAAATTATATTCTCACATGATACAGGCGATTATGCGACCATGCAACGAGTCAAGGATGATATCGTTATGATTGAGAAACGAAAGCGCATGCTTCAGAGCTTTCTCAACCGCGTCGCTCAACATCCAGATCTTAGCTACGATCATGTATTCCATAGGTTTCTCGAAACTAGCGTGTCATGGGTATGGCCATATGTCTCTCTCTGCTGTACCTTTCATGGGACTCCAATCAATTGCTTAACTAAATACGATCATTTTTACTTATTCAGGCCGAGGTTCTGCATTCTCCACCGCTTTCCACCCTCCCCAAAAACTTGCTCCAAACTCCTCTTATCACAGGAGGGAAGCATGACTCTCGTCCGATACCAACAGCCAGTACAAGTACCCCCGTCTACTCAAGCAGTCAGCCTCCACCTCCATCTACAATATCCCTGGGTCTTTCGACGAGCGTTATTCCGATTCCATCGTCAACACAGACACTTCGTAACCCAGATCTGCGGTTTGTTGAGTCTGAGTTATTCACTAATAGATTTGCTCAGCACATGAGCTCCAGCATAGATAAGACACAGAGAAGAGTCGTCAGACGACTGGGTGGTGAGTGTTATATGATTACGTTAAATAATGGCAAAGAGTAAAATGAGAGAGGAAACTATATTGAATACAAGAGATTTATTTGAGCTTGTATATCTAAATTACATTTGATACAAGATCACTAACCAGAATTCGCATTTCATCCCATCGGATTCGAATCAACCACGCATGGCCGAAAGACCTTGCAAACGACTACGCAGAATTGGGTGCTGTATATAACGGATTCAGCCTGAATGAAGTGGACACTTTAGCGAATGCAATTGAAAAGGTTGGTCAGGCCGTGGATTCGTCTTACACAGCCACTGGGCATATGGTATGAAATCTTTAAAATTCTTTTGTGATTCGAATATGCCATCTTGAAGCTCTTCTGACATATTTGCTTTGTATACAGGTTACCGCTCTCGAATCCGACTTCGCCGAACCCGTACAAGAGTACATCCAGTACGCCCAAACGATTAAGCAGGTTCTCAATTACAGGCATCTCAAGCATGCGCAAGTTGAACTTATTGCAGACTCGCTCGAAAGCAAGAGGTCCCATCTCGAGACATTGCTTCGCATGGAAAATGAGGCTAGGCGCCTGGATGAAGCCCTAAAAAGGGAGCATAGTGTCAGAGCCGTAGATTCCAACGGAATGCATGACAACTTTCCGGACGAGCCCGCCCAACCGATTGGAAATAACCAACGGAACGGCCACCTGGAAGACGACTCCCTGGCACCATACTCCGGCGGAGAGAATGGAAACGTGAATCCTTATGCCTCCTATTATTCTCAACCAAACCCTGTTACAAGACGGCGGACCAAACGGTGGAGTGGTCCTACCAATATTTTTAGTGCGCTCAGTCATACAGTGCAGGGAATAATTGATGTCGATCCCGAGGCTACGAGGAGAAACCAGATCGGCAAGACAAGAGATGCAATTGTGCAGGTATTTTATTGATGCTCTGACTGATTTAATTCATTAAAATGATAAAGATTTCGAATTTCAGTTTAGTTTGCATCATTGGAACGGCTTGACAAGTAATGCGAGACGACTCGAGTATAGACCACATATATCTCAATTTATTTTTAAAATCATTGTAGCTGGAAGAGGCTCACGAAGTCACGCGCAAAGATTTGGTAGGCATTTCTGCCGATACTCAGGCCGATCTTGACCGATTCCAACGTCAGAAAGTGCGCGATATGCGGGACATGTTACTTGCTTATGCAAAGATTCACGCCAAATGGTGCCAAAAGGTAGGTACAGCTAGTTTATAAGGAAATTTCTTGGAAGTGGAAGCCTCGAGAACCTTGATTATCAATGCAGATTTGTAAAATTGTTTTAAAACATCAATAACATTATTGTTCATTTTTTGTTTCTAGAACCTGGGATCTTGGGAGGAAGCTCGTGCTGAAGTGGAAAAAATTCAGGTTTGATGGCATGATTTGTGAGAATTGATTAAAGTGCGGTTATAATGACAGTGGAAAATACGCGCAATACCAGCGCCATTTTGCGGCATGTAAATTGGCACCCATTGATGCTGTGGCTCGTACTTTGTTAATTAGCACGAGTGAGACAATACAAATATATATATCGAGGAGTAATATCACTAGTAGATTTTGAGGCATTCAGTTTGTGGTGTTAATATAATTTATGTAACACTACGTTGCTGGACAACATAGTTTATTTTACCTGTCCTTCTTTCCCTTCGGTTTGGTTAGAGGAAGGATGAATTACATGTATAAATTGCGAGCCCAAGCATATGCATATATGGGGCACAAAGTGAACATTTGACAGGCCAAGTGGAGTCTTTAAATTTTTATTCACCACACAAGATAATGGCAGTATCAGCAAAATTTAATATTTTACGATGGTGTCGCGATGATCTTAGGTCTCTTTTGGTTTTGCTCTGGCGTTCTTTCTCTCTTCCCCATAAATTGTCCAGTATCCTTTTCATGCTTTCCCTTTTCTTGGTGAAGCCCTTCATCGTGAGATATACATGCCGAACATTCACGAGATCACGGCATGATGATGGCAAAGATGCCTCATGTGCTAGCACCAAATGGAAAAGTTCCCCAGCAGCAGCCAACGTGTACACACGAAGTTTCCTGCCTTTTTTTTTTTTTCTTCTTTTCATTAATATTTGGAATGACAGTAAACAGGCCAAAATTGCAAGCATGTTACATAAACACAATTACTCACCAACTAGTGTGAAGCCCCAAATAGTCAAGTTGCGAGCTTCAGCAACAGCCAATTCCTTTTGTGCCATAGCCCAGATGTCGCGAAGCTCTAAGCTCAACTTAAGAGTATCAGTCCACTCTTTAACACGTGACACCGTGTTCCACATTCTTTTTGTCCGTAAAAGGTGGATCTCTTCGCAAGGCACCATCCAAGCATAATTGCATAATCTCTAGTGGCGGTAGACTTTTTGCGAAATTGGAATCTGTCAAAGTAGGTCAATGGGCGAGGATTTTGAACGCTCTGCAAAAACTTGACACGCTCTTCGTACTTTGTAGTTTATTATAGGGGAATATTAGATATATAGACCTTTTGATGTGGCTTGTCCGTCGACGTGACAAACGAACAAACGATGACGTAAAATTATTTCTACTCGAGCAGAAAAAACTACGCTTGTATTCAGCTTTGCAAGCGTCTGTTAGGCATTTAGTTGAAGGTCGGGAAAAAACTACGCTTATTCATCTTGGATAGCAGAGACGTTACTACCACTTTTGGGAGCCAAAGTTCAATGAATTAAAGAACTAAAAACAAAGTAGAAAAAGTTGAGAAAATTAGAAGAGAGAGTAGAAATAAGGCAAGAAGAATTTGACAAATATTTAGAAAAATCTCATAAATGAAGAGAAAGATAGTTGATAAGTAATTTATTAATTTAATAATTAAGCTACTAAACTTTTAAAATAAATATAAATTAGAGAGTAGTGTATTTATTAAAGATAAGAAAAGAAACTAAAAGAAGAAAAGATAAGTACACTTTTAAAGTTTAAGAATAGTAAAAAAAGAAAAAGAAAAGATTCAAGAAAAGTTTAATACTTATATCTTATAAAAGAGTAAATAAGTATTATAAAGTTAGATTATAATATAATTTCAATTATTAAAAATAAAAAGAGTAAATATAATTTCTATTTATTAAGATTTATAAACAAATAGCCACAAGCATGAATGCTAGTTGCAAGCTATAAACTGTTTTGATAAACATCTATAAACTACTCTAGAACTATCTATAAACTATTTATAAACTACTTAAAACTATACTAGAACAGTAGAGCAAAAGAATGAACTACTTTAAAATAAACTATAAGTATAAATACTAGTCAAGAACTACGAACTGAAAATATTTTTCTAATAAACTTACTTTAATATAAAAATATAGTAGATTAAAGAGAATGTAAAGAGGTTCTTCTAGAACCATTTGTAAGGAAGTATCTGATAATACTAATTTATATTAAACTTAGGAATCTCTAAATATATTACAAGGTTTCTAAGATATTGAAAGTACTTTGTTTCTTTTATAAGATTATTATTTGTAATTTCAGACTTAAAGTCTTTAGCACTCTTGATATATATAGAAAAGAGATGAGATCTTAAACTCTTAAAAGATTTTTAAATATATATAGCTTTAGAAGTAAGATTTATTCAAGTGAAAACTAAGAGAGTATTTATATAAGAAATTAGATAGTATTACTATAAAGGTAGCTGCCTAAGATAGTACTTTTAATAGTGATAATACTTTAAAAAGAAATACTGAAATAAGTAATAAAATAAAAGATAATATTATGAAAGATAATAATAGAAAAAGAAATTACTAAAGATAGTAATTTAATAAAAGGAAATACTATATAAAGTATTTTAGAAAGGGGTAATACTAATATAAGTAATATAAGAAAAGGAAATACTACAATAAATAATACTACTAAAGATATTTCTAAATATAGTAATGCTACAAAAGAAATTTCCTAAAATGGAATTTTCTTATTGAGTAATTCTTCAATTAACAATATCTTATTTAGCAATATCTCATTTAGTATTTCTATATCAGGAACTATCATATTGGGTAATTCTATTTTGAGTATTTCTTTTATTGAGATTTCTTTATTTATCTCAGATTGACTAGATGATTCTGAGTCTTCTCTATTCAAGAAGTTTAAGATAATGTAGATACTGTTTTGAGAGTATTTCTCCTTCATAACTTCTAATATTTTGTCTAGTTGTTTATCAGGAATTCTGTTCTATTTTTCAAGTAAGAGTATTTCAATTCAGTTGATTGCTTGTAGCTATCATTTGAAGAAGTGAAATATTCTTTTTTCTTATTCAAATTTGATATCAGTTAATCCTATTTAGTTCTTAGCTTTAATAAGGTCAGGTATTAATATATTATCAGTAGTGATGAATAAGGTGTAACCCATTTGGTAGTAAGTCTGATATTATTTAGAGATATTGAATATTCTGAATAAGTTTATATTGTCTTATAAATATCATATTATATCATTGTTATCTTCTAATATAACTTCAATATATACTTAGTTAGTTTCATAGTATCATTGGCTGATTGCTTTATTAATTATTATTTCAACTTTATTTATATTCAGAGATAGAGGTTCTTGACAATGAATAGTATTATAGCAGTTGTCTCTATTGTAGAGGATAACTCTAAGTCTAGTTATAGTCCTAATGGTAGGTATTCTTATTCTTCTTATTAGTTATCTTTACAGTAGTATTGAGATTCATCTTTTATATATTCTTTTCTTTTATCTAAATATAATTACTTGAATAATTACTCTTACAAAGAAATAGAAGAAGATATTTTTGTTATTTAGAGAAAGATAAGTTAAATAAACTAATCTTAGAAGAAGAGTTAATTACTAATTTTTATAGTTTTTACCTATATTAGAGAAATAGTTTAATAGTTTATAAACAGTATTTACTAAAAGCTATAAATAAAAATAGTTATAAGTATAAATGCTAGTAATAGACTATAAACTGTTTTTTATAAACTTGCCAAAACAGTATATAAACAGCATATAAACAGTCTTAGAACATATAAACAATATATGAACAATCCTAGAACAGTATTACAAAATGACAAAGAGCTTATAAACAGCTTGTAAGTATAAATATTAGTTATAGACTATAAACTGAAAATATTTTCCTAATGTAGAAAACAAAACTAAAAAGTTAGAAAAAGAACTATCTGCTACTAAAAAATACTAGAAGTTAAAAGAGAAGAAATAACCAAATTTCAAGAATATCTGAGAAGTGAAATAAAAGACAAAAACAAGAGTTGTTGGATAGAATAAAAAAGTTAGAAGCCAAAGTAGAAGAATTAAAAAAACTTACCCCACAAGAGCTAATTAATGAATTCAATAAGTTAAAAGCCTAATTATAATATAATAGTCAATTAACTGCTCAAATTAAGGTTAAAAAGTAACCTTGATTGAAAATAAGGAACATCAACGTCGAATGTTCACTTTGTCTGGTTTTGTTGCAGCATGCCAGCGAAGAAGCATTAAAATTGTGACTGCACAGTTGTTTTTCATACACATATACATGGATCAAGAAAAACTGGACAACCGTTTAAAGCGTGCAAAAGAGATCCTTGCAAATGAAACCAAACCAACACCCGAGTTCTGGGTCAACAAGTACAAAAAAGAGGCTGCCAAGAATTGGGATCTTTTCTATAAGCGAAATACAACAAAATTCTTCAAGGCACGTTCTTGTCTACCAATTAGGATGCCACTTGCTAGAATTCAAACCAACATTTATTAATGTACATATCCATCTTCTTAGGACAGGCATTGGGTCGACCGCGAATTTGAAGAACTGGCATCCAAAGATGACAAGAAGGTTTGCAACATAATTCTATCATGCCCTGTCCATAAATCCCACGTCATTGAATTCTTGAACACAATTCCAGACTATCCTTGAAGTCGGCTGCGGTGTTGGTAACTTCATATTTCCCATCTTGCAAGCCAACCCAAACTTGTTCATTTATGCTTGCGATTTCTCGCGGCGGGCGATCGAGTTCGTCAAGGTTTGTTGATTGTCTCTCGCCGTCCTAAAGATCGATTCATGGACTATAATAATCTCGAGTCATGCTCTGCGCATTGTAAGTCCAACCTCCAATACGATGAGAGTCGGTGCAAGGCTTTTGTGTGCGACCTCACTGCCGAGAAGCTGGCAAAGACAATAGCGGTGGAGACTGTGGACCTGGTAAGTTTACTCTTACGGTCTTGTGTTCACTCTGTCTCTGCGGAATTGCTCAGCTACCGTGCACTCCTGCAGGTATCAGCCATCTTTGTACTTTCGGCTATACCGCCAGAGAATATGGATGAGGTGATAAGAAACATTCATGAGGTAAGGCATTTGGAACTGAGATGAAATATTTATTATGAGTCGTTATATTTTCCTCCCTCAATATATATATTCAATTATTACATCTTCTCTATCCACAAACTAGATACTCAGACCAGGTGGCACGGTCCTCTTTCGCGATTACGGCCTTTACGACGAAGCACAGCTCAGGTTCAGCTCTGCCAATTCAGAGAACAGGCTCGACGAAAACTTTTACGTACGGCAAGATGGTACGTGCTCGTTTTGCTCGCTTCCCGATTTTTGTGTTCCTTTTATAATCGCTATCCAAAGTTTGATTATTGCACTCTCAGCCTGTTTTAATATTCATTTATATACCTTGTCCCGCATCCCATTAGGAACCATGAGCTATTTTTTTTCCGTTGATGATCTTAGCACCCGCTTCGAGGGCGCCGGGTTCACTACCCTAGAGGCTAAATATGTCTACCGTGAGACCACGAACCGCAAGATGGAGATGTGCATCGATCGGGTATTTGTGCAGGCCAAATTTGCAAAGATATAGGTGATACGAATTTTGCGGTGATATGATATGAATCCGTTAGTGCCTCTCTTGTCAATAATGGCAAGACCATCTCCTATTTACTAGATCCATTTTTCAACCATCATAGTGTCTGGTTTTTACTCTTTATTGTATTCACAGCACATCTCAAAACAGCTCATTACACTTCGTTTCCAAAAACCTGTGATTGGACGACCTGTTATTTTGCCTATGGCTCAAGCCGCTTGGGGTCGCGCGGGAACAACGACGCCCTCCGTATGTTGCCGAGATTGAGGTAAAGCATAACGACGCGCTCGAGGCCTTTAATTATAGCATACGCACATTCAGATAATGCAAAAGAACAAAAGCAAGTTGAATTTCGTTATAAATATAATCGGATATTCTAAACCAAACGAGCTTAATTAGATATCTATACGCACCAATACCACCACCTGCATGAGGTGGCGCCGCGCACTTGAACGAGTCGACATACGGCTGAATAGTTGCCGGATCGACATTGTGAGCGCGAGCACGTTCCTCGAGGAAGGCAGGGTCGTGAATTCGCTGTGCGCCTGAAAGGATCTCCTCGCCACGCATGAAGAAATCGTAGGAGTTCGAATATTTCTTTTACGCATTTTGGATCAATACGGGGAAATGTCAGCTAAATAGTAGTTGCTACAATGCATGATTATGTCACTTACGGGATTCGTAGGGTCAGGCATGGTATAGAAAGGGCGAACTCCCAGAGGGAATTTATCCAACATGTAGAAGTCTGTATGATGCTTTTCTTTGACTAGTTGACCCAGGCGTCGCTCCTGCTCCGTACTACACGCGACCGAAAAGGAACGGTTTAAAAATTCACATAGAAGATAGTCAGCAGATTTGTGGTAGTTCAAATACGCAAACACGAATATATATATGTATGAACAACCAATACATTTTCAAATCATAAACATCGATTGGCTGACTTCACATACCTTAAATCATCATAGTCCCCGATCTCGACACCTGACTCTTGCAACATTTTTATACCCTCCGAGTATTGCAGCCTCAACGTTTTTGGCAAAAACTCGAAGTCGTCAAACGGATATTGCCTACGCACGGCCTCGATCTCGTTGTGGAATCGCTCCTTGAGTCCCGTGAAGATGCTCACAAACAACTCATCCAACACATCCAGCACTTCATGGTAGTGCTCTTCGAACGCCATCTCCAAATCGAGGCCAATGAACTCAGTCATGTGACGATGAGTGTTTGCGTTCTCGGCACGAAACACTGGACCGATCTCAAAGACACGGTCGAAATCGGCAGCAACTGACATTTGTTTATGAAACTGCGGTGATTGCGCAAGAAAGGCATCGGCTGGTTGGGACCAATATTTGAATACAAAAAGTAAAATGAAAAACAAGGTAAAATGACATTAATATATTGTTTGTTTGATTCTGCTTTTGTTTTGCAATGATCTCGAAATGAATGAATCAATCGTTGCCCCCATTAGATGATGTAGTTAACGGGTTCTCGGGAGTATATAAAGATAAAAAACAAAAGACAAAACAAAAAACAGCCATCTACTTACTCTTAAAATATTTTACGTTGAATACGGTTGCTCCACCTTCAGATGCTGTGCCTATGATTTTAGGCGTGTGAATCTCCATAAAGTCCTTGGCGGTTAGATATTCCCGGAAAAGCTGACAAACACCGGACTGAATCCTGAAAGTGGCATGATTCGCATTGGTCTATATTGGGATAGTAACAGTAACATGATTATATTGGGGATGCAGTATTATTTATAAATCATTAAATAGCACATTTCCAATCTAATGGGCGAGTAAAATTACCCTTAAATCAAGAACGCGGTTATTAAGCCGGGTATCTAGATTGACACGAGAGTACTGTACGTCTTCCTGTGAAATAAAGGACAAACCGCATGCAAATAGGAAACTTAGCTAACGATTCAGGATAAAAGAAATAATAATACCGCCAATCGTATCCGGCTTGAAGGCGATAAACCGATCGTCACCAACTGACCTTATTGAATTCAGTCTCCGGCCTGGACGCATCTTCAAGTGAAAACGGTAGCCGACCCAAGGCATCAGAGATCAGATGAATCTGGAAAATATAAAATAAAAAAGGTTAGGTAAATCAGCGAATAGTTCCGGAAGGTAGAACAAAAGCAGACTACAATTGGAGAAGGCATCCGAAATCTGTTTACCTTTTGGATGTGTAATTCGGCATCCGATACAGTACAGCTCTTGACTTCATCAACAGGTTTCTGAACGATAGCCTCCACAAGAACAATGGACTCCAGGGAGATACTTTAATAATTGCAAATCATATAGTAATCGAGATTACACAGGGATAGATGTGCGGTTCCAAAAGAAGACGCAACAGCTATGCAAAAGAAAGGGAAGCCCATACCCGACCGAAAATTTGACCATATTTTTACTAATCTTGTCAACATCAGATTGAATGACCGCTTGGATTGTAGCAACACCCTGACGGAGCACGAGAAAGCACATTTTCGCACCTCAATAGTTGGATTAAAACAAAGTGCTCAGCGGTCAGTATGACGGGTCGAAAACAGAGCAAGTAGTATAGTGTATATTAATTATATGTAGTGCATACATACCACTGGGGCGCGAAGTGTGGATACGAGCTCGGACCAGAACGGTCTCGCCGCTGCGGGAGGCGTTGATATCGATAATCTTTTCGCGCTTCAGGCCTGGTAATTATAGAGCAACAGGATGGTGCTATCAACCCCAAGGATTTTTAAAATGTGCCCACGCTCTGAGAGCGAACTAAATCACATTACCAGTGCGTTCCTGGGACTGGTTAAGAGGTAGCTTGCCATATCGATCGGTCGAGTAATCCTAAAGGAGCCGGTACATATATATATATATATATATATTTTTTTTTTTAAAAAAAAAAAAGTTTTTCTGTCTCGAAAGAACAATATTTTCAAGCCTTCGGCTATCTATTCGTGGCCTCGCTCTCTGCTACTTACAACAACGCTGGCTTCTTTAGCAGCCTGGTCGGCGGCTGCTTTGGCAGCACGTTCAGCTTTCTTCGCCTCTTTCTCACGTTCCTTTTCAAGTTTTTTGAGAGCCTTCTTGGACATAGGGTTGCCCTCAGCACTGACAAATGAGAAGGCAAAGAAAGCAGTGTTTCAGCTGAGGAGCTGAACGCGTCGGCGCGTCGGGCAGAGAAATGGACATTGGGAATTTGTAGCTAATAACTGAAATCGTACTCCAAAACAAGGTCCTCCGTTTTGCTTGCGAGGTCGTCGGCGGTGGTCTGGGGCTTGGGTTGTTCGGACATTATTTGGGTTTTAATTTGCAAAGGAAAGGAAGCGGACGACGGAGAGACTATTTATATTGCAGAAATTTTTTGACGTCATCCTTTGAAATTTTTCTTGCACAGTTCGCAGTCCCGCTTTTTTCATCTTCTCTCATCTCGTTCCAAAATGCTCGGCCTGCTCGATCCCTCTTCCTCCGCCGAGAACTCAAACCTTTCCCAACCTTGCCTCTTCCTCTCCTTTCCCTCAGACATACTCTACACCATTACTGACAATCTGCTCCTTGTTGATCTGTTCAATTTTTCTCACGTGTCACACACTTGCCGCTTGCTCTCCCACAAAGCAATTTTTGCACGTCATGAGCTCGACCTCATCGAATTTTACTCTGAGCCGAAACCCGACGCTGCCATTAATCTTCAGGGTTTTCTGATCTCCACTCACGACAAAACATCAAAGTCTATCAGTAGTCACGCTTTCGAAATCACTCTGTTGGAGCATATACACGTCGTTATGCTTAGCCCCCAAATTCGTTACGACGAACACGCTCTCCGCGATAATTTGAAATGTATCGTGGCCATTTTAATCAAGGATGGGATGTTGACTCGTTCTTCAACACCTCATCACTATTTCCTGCTCAAAGTCCTCAAGCACCTCACAAACTACATCAGCCCGTCCGCATCGATTATGTCCGACGTTCACGTCAAGCCCTCCGTGGCCCTTTTTACCAGCGAGCAATCTGTGCAGAATGAGCAAGCCCTCGCGATCGTCCGCAATGAAATCCCAGGCATCGTGACGCAAAGCTTTTCTGATCTACTCAAAGATCCCCTTATCACTGGACAATTCACCTCTCCGTCTCCTACCACAATGACCTCATCTGGACCACCAGTTGGAATCCCGCGTATTTCTGCTAACCAACGCAAAAGGGCGTATGCCCACCTCCAATCGCTCACCGACTTTCTCATCACCCTGTACAAAAACACATTTCGATATTCTCAAGACGGATTATTTCCATTGCTCTCAGAAGATTCTGTTCTTGGCTACCTCGAGAACGTTTCTAGGCTGCTTGACGATAAGGAAGACGCATTGTATAAAGCTAGCCTTTACAAGAACGTATTGGCGGATTTACAGAAGATGCGTTCAACTCGATTGATGGAGGCGATTAAGGAAAAATTTCCGAAAATTTCAAATGTAACGGAGACATCTCCACCAACAGAGTAGGCATGATGAACTTAAAAGAATTACTTTGAGATGGAGACTTTTTTTCTAGTGGCAATTTTCTTTTATAAATGGTATTTAAGCATAATATTCTTTACAATATTGTAAATATTTTTATACAATGATTATTTATTATAATTTTTACTCTCTCCTTTAAAAAAATGGCATTATTTAAATTTCTACTTGTACAACAAATAACACCCAATTTCAGTGGATGACGTCATCAGGGAGGCTGTCATGACAAACAGTCACCATCGGCACAATTTCTCCCCTTCACACTCTACCTTTACATATTATTTCCCTCTTTTCTTTTCTTTTCTTTTTTATTTCTTTTTCTTTTATAGCCCGCTGCTTGTCGGGGCATGCACTCTAGCCATCCTCTTGCTGACGACCAGAAACGCACAATGAACATTCTTGCTGACCTCTCGTCCTCCGACGAAGCTGACCAGCGGCGTAAGACGGTGCTTATTTCTTTGACATTCGAACGATTTGCTGCCTGTATAGATAGATTTAACAATCGCATCATCTCACCACTTTGATTTCCACGCATTCTGAAAACCCTCTCTCCACAAACCACTCAGCTCTCCGCACCCCTTGCACCCTCATCTGCTAACTCTTCACCAGTTCCAGGAACAGCCACCTCCTCCTCTACCGCCTTGGCTTCATCGACAAATGACAAAACAATCATCGATTTTGCCTCCCTCGACATATCTGCCCTGGAGAAATATCAGCACGCATTCCGCGTGAAGACAAAACGCATTCGACCAACCATGCCCGAGCTTACACGAGCCATAACTGATCACTATCGACAGGCCAATCTTGTGGATGGCGAGGAAACCGAGCAAGAGCTCCTGACCCGCTTCGTATGGAGAGTCAGAGGTGACAGTAGGTATACTGTAGCATTATCCTGATAATTCTGGAGATTATTTATTACACTTACAATCATTGTTCCTAAACTTGTTGGTCCCAGCACCAGCTATGAACACAGGCCTCTTGCGCTCCAAGCATTCGTGATATTCTTGGCTTTTATGGCGTAACCACCGATAGTGTAATGAATTGTATATCAACACATTTATTTATATGAATCATGCCCAGCTCATTATGTAAATAGTTTTGTCATTAGGAATTCTCCCTCCAACTCGAATTTGTTTGCCTTTACGCAAGATGTGGAAGATGTGCAAAGGAAGCTTTGTCATTATTTTAATTGACCAATCACAACTGATTCAAATACTAAGAGCGAATTATAAACTTTCTCCAAAACTTTGTCATATACTAGCGAAGGGTATCGTTGTTTGTCATTGTGACAAGCAGTATTTCGCACAATTGTCTTTGAATTCCTAAAGTCCCAATTCCCCGTCCTCCTGTTGTCTTTTCACAGATTCCAATTATGTATAGGTCTGTTTTGGACTGCTCGAAGCTGATAATAAGGACCACAATGCAGGTCTTGTAGAATTGGAAGTAGATAGATCATCAAAGGACAGAAAACGAAGTGGGAAATAAAAGTAAATCATCGAACAAACAAACCGGATTGAGATCAGGGTTTTTGATGTCTGCCACTAAATTATTAAATATCGCGTCAAAGTTTATAAAAGCATATTCGGTAATCAACGGAGTTTCGAAGGACGTGTCTGCAAACAAACACTGAATAACCCGTTCGTTCCTTATCCGCCTTGGAGGTTGCGCTGGAGCTCCAGCGGTCATCATTCTAGCCGTTCTTCGGGGGCTGTATCCGCCGGCAAGTGGGGGGAGTATGTACATGCATGAATAAATCCACAAAGAAGATTACCTACCTTGGTGTTGTCATCCCCATTCGCTCCGCCTTTATATACATTTTCCAGGACAGGAATGCCTTTTTCTTCTTGGCCTTATCGGCCCATGTGTCAGCGTAGAATCTGAACGTTCGCACAGCAAAGGGGCAAATAATTGTGTTTATTACAAGGTGAACAACATTCCGCCCAAGCACATCCCAGTAGCCACCTCATCCTCTTTATCGTCTATGAAGAAAGTTTTATACTCACCAAGTTCCTTTTCGTTTCAAACAACTTTCCCTTATTACTTCTTTCCACTTCCTCCATACCATTTTAAAACCTGTTATCCGTTAAAATCTTCAGCCCTCATCTCCATCTCCATCATATATTCGGCAAAAACTCTGTCGGTCCCTGACGTCTCCAGTAGGAGATTGTCCTTCCACTGTCGGAATGTCCTAGTGACGGCATGGCGGGTTGAAAAGGCGACGGCTTGGTGGCGCTGGCTCAAATGCCTGATTTCTCGATTACGTTCTTCCATTCGAGTTTGCCAAATCATGAATGCTTCATTAAGAATGCCTGGGTAATAAATTGTGTTGGCTTGGGAGGCAATCTCTTTGTCATGTTATAATAAGAGAGAAAATTGTGTTAGAACATGACTTTTTTCCCTAGACCCTTCAAATATGCTACAATCAAGATTAGAAAATAAATTAATGCCGGACGTATCGACATACTTTGCAACCAGACGCGTAACATTCGTTCTGGGATCGAGGATCACAAGTCGGTCAAAATAACAATTGTGATTCGAGCTAGCTGGTTTATGGACAAATGAGTAATATAAACCTTGCAATCTTGTTTAGTAAAATTTCCGTGAGACATGGTCTTCCTCAATAAATCCAACTTTCTTGACACACATTTTGGAGAATTTTCGCTTTTCGCTTATGTACGAGCAAAAGGCCTACAAGGACAACATAATGCCTATTGGAAACACTTGATTCAGCAGTGCCAGAGAAATCATGAATTAAAATTAAAAAAATTACCTGTGCCGAATCCTTCCACACATTAAATTACCGTCTCGTCGTATCTATGGCTCTCTGCTTCACGTACCGTTTTTCCTAATATTCACAGATTTGAGAAAATTCTTTTGAACACAGTTGTCTCGTAAAGTAAAGCCAATTCTTCTTATCATATTGACTTCGTCTATTCTCCGGAATCACGAACGTGCAAGATACCATACGCAGACATACCATCGGGACTAGCCGCCGGAATTTTAATCTGCCCTTCCACTCCTTCATGAACGTTCGGCACCGCCGCAAAGCAGTCATTTTCACAAACATCTGATATCCGGCTCCTAAGCCAGCCGATTGAGGCTACGGTATGCCAAGACCGCATAATTCTCCGTAAACTCACTGTATGGCAATGATAAAAAATTGTTCTAGACAGCGTAGGTGCACGTGTTCCCAATACACTTTACAGTAACAATTCAATTAATACCCAGTTTAAGATCCTCGTGAAAACTAGTGGACAGCTTATTTTGAGCCTGTTGCCATCTCAGTTGAGCATCCATACTTTAAGATGCTGACTAGTTTGCAATAACCATTGTCAACATTAACACTATTGCCATGATGCAGGTAAGCAATGTTTCTGTCAAATGCAGTACGTATTCACCTTTGGAGAGAATGGTCATAGTGCCGAATAGCCAGGCACCGTTGTTTAAGGAGCTGACTAAGACGGTTATGCCATGTATTGAAATAGGAGCTCAACAACATCTAAGTTTTTGAAATGAAGTCATTTCGGAATCATATATAAAGCTCTTTCACAGAGTAAATACAAAGCCAAACACGCAGGGATCGATAATAATTCTAACCTTTGCCTTAACTGGCGTTGCCACTGCGCATGTTCCTTCCAAGCTAATAGCGTTTTTATTTTGCCTAGGAGTTAGGCGTCAAATAAATGTATATATAAAGCAAATATTCAAAATAAAAATAAATAAAAAACCACCACGTAAGATATTAACCATGTTTTTCTTTTGTCGTTCTCTCATCCATTGCATAATTCACTCGGCTTGTTTCAACCGCCGTATTCTTGTTATTCTGCAATAATCAAATCAACGTACATACATAATATAAACTTAGATCCTCTTCATAGGTTGAAATTAATAGCAGAACGAGGAAAGACCGAGTTAACAAGAAGAATCCGTTGGCTAAATCAGCACGTACTACCATTTTGCGTTGAAAGCTATTCTGCATTTGCCACCTTGTGAATACACGTGCTTCTGATCCAGTTTCCAAATAAATATACAAATTGGAGCAAAAAAAAAAAAAAAAAAAAAAAAAAAAAAAAAAAAAAAAAAAAAAAAAAAAACTTCAGCTCACCATAAATACAAGGTAAAAATTATGAGAAGTACGAAATCTCAGATATCTTACCAAGGCAGCTAATACTTTGGATGCATTCTCGTTGGTACAATAAATCCATGTTTGTGCAGTATAGTGAACGAGGCCTTATTGACAATAGTTAAGCGAACAATACTGTCAATATTATAGCACTATAGGAGACCAATCTAAGCTTTACTTCAGATTATGCATAAAAGCAGAACATACTTCAGCGAGAGAATTCATTTCATTATATCTCAAGCATCTCCGTGCCCAATAGTGAAATGCTTTCTGTAGCCGCCTTTTTTTCGTTGAACAGTTTGCACGATTGCAAATTTCGCTGAGGGAATTGCACAGAATATCAGTTTCGACAAAGATTGTATGAATTTTTTTTTTTTTTTTGATCGGAGAATGTTCAAACTGCAACGCTTACCTTGCATTAACTTCGTCAGGTTCTCGCGCCTGGCGTACTTTACAAATAAGAGCAGAATGTATTAAGAATAATAAAATTGTTTCATATATATATTGTGACAATTGGTAAATAGGACTCATTGTCGCACGTCAAATAATATTACAGCACTACCTATCCAAGTCTAAACATTACACCATGTTGAGCGCGTTCCACATGTGGATGATTCAGACCAAGGCACATGCTTTGTAGCAGGATAAGAGTCGCGGGATACTTTGAGTTGTTCTAACGATTTGGCAGATATCCTTTTCATAAATAGATTGAAACACAATTGCTCCAAGCTGAAACTTACTCGTTGTTTGCGAGGAGAGGTTTAGGGTTGTGAAGGCGGAACTGAGACAAATGTTGTGGAGAATGACTGTGAGACTGGGTCATTCATTGAACGTCGTGGGATTGGGTGGAGCGCTAAGGAGACGAATTCGAGGAATACTCAAAGCTATCAAAGATGATGACCGGATTTGGAGCCTTTGTACTTAGACCTTATAAATAAATAAATGATTGTTGAATCATCAAATTGCGAGAATTTTGGAAAATAATAAACGATTCTTACCTTAATAGTTTTTTTCAAACCTTTCTTCCCATGTCCGATAATACAAGGCATCCGTGGATGGATCAGGTCGTCGCGTTCTGAGAACGGCATCGTATGCGCGGAATAAGTTGATAAATGATGTCGCTTCTGCAGTCTTTGAACGCGCAGTCTGCGTGGCGAGACTGATAATGTCGGAAAGGACCTCGAGGTCTGGCGACATGGAGCAGCAAGTTGAGTGGGTAAGTATGTTGTTCGAACATGGCAGAGGGGGCATTCTTTTACCTTGAGCCGAGCAAGCAGCCCAAGGTTCCTGCGACAATGCGGTTTGGTCCATTGGTCATAGCTTGAAATAATTTACAGCGTTCGAGGAGAGCGTTGCAGCTAAGCCGCAAGTTAAATTCTATGACGTCACTCCCAGCAAGCGCGACGCGTCTTTTGTGCAACATCTCCTTATTCATTCATCATGAACCTAGAAAGAAATGAAAGGAATGCGCGCCTTTCGTCCAGCACTCGCTACACACACACGATCCTTCGTCACATCCACTTGGGTGGTCCCCACACTAATTGCTGTTGGAGTCCCCCTGGGTTTATACACATATAAGGTGAAGATATTCACTGCGTTCCTCTCTCCCAATTAAATTGCACTAACATGATCTCGCCTATATGCCTACATAGTGCCTCATGTTGGTACTCTTTCAAAACAAACTCATATATTTGCCATACTTACCACCTGGCGCGCGCAAGGAGCGGCTAACATCAGAGCATACGCTCAATATGGAAGTACATGAGGTGAAGGTCCCTGCACGAGACGGCACTTTGTTGCGTGGCTTGGTTGCCCGAACAAAAGACGCCCCAAATACCGCTGATACGAACACTACAGGCAATGTTCTTGTGTATTTTCAAGGGTATGTGGCCTTTTGATGATTATGTTATAACAGCCAGCAGCAAATTATCTGGCAATGACTCTGTAACCTCGCATCCTATCCTATTCGCTGGTATAGCAATGCAGGCAACATGATTCATCGACTGCCTTTGTTCCAGTCGCTGATCACGCCGATTTCCAATCTGACAATAGTTGGCATTGGCTATCGAGGTTTCGGAGGAAGCGGTGGTAGACCCTCAGAGAAGGGTCTGAAAACTGACGCGCTATCTATATTGGATTACGTGAAAACAGAATTTCCATCAAGTTCCATCTACCTATACGGTCACAGCTTAGGGGGCTCTGTCGTCATTTACCTTGCTTCGACTGACGATGCCCGCCGGTCACCACAGATCCGTGGCATCATTGTGGAGAATACGTACACAAGTATATTGGATATGGTAATGGCGCTTTATGGCAAGTACACGCCTTATCCGTATGTCGCAAAGTACTTCTTATGGAACAGGTGGGAGAGCAAGAATGTGATACCAAACGTGCAACATCCCATGCTTTTTCTGGCATCACAGCGGGATGAGCTAGTACCCAAGGAACATATGCGAACATTGTTCGAAAACGCTATCAATGTACCATCAAAGGAGTTCGTCAAGTTCAATCGTTCTATGCACATGGATATTTTTGCAAAGGAGCCACGTGCTTTCGCTAGTGCAGTTCGGCGTTTCATTGACTCGACAAAGGTTTCATGATTTCATTAAAAACTATGTTATCATACGTTACGCTGTACAGAGGGTGAAATGGTAATAGTGATGCATTCATAGAACCTAGGTTTTATATATTTGGTTTTTTCTACTCTTGTGTATAAACAAAAGAATACCTGTAACACTAATGGACAACGCATATTACCCGTGTCATTTTGAACCAGATGACATCTTTTGCACAAGTTTGGGTTCGGCCATTTTCGAACATAATTTTGTTAATTTGAACTCGAAAAGCTTTAGCATGGCTTTATTCCAATGATGGAATCGCCTCTTTGGTTAAAAGCAAAATATGAGAGCCTGGCTCAAGCACAAGAATCCAGGTGTGCATGATGTCAGTATCCTGCATGCATTGATAATATAA
Source organism: Endogone sp. FLAS-F59071 (assembly GCA_003990785.1). Classification (NCBI taxonomy): domain Eukaryota; kingdom Fungi; phylum Mucoromycota; class Endogonomycetes; order Endogonales; family Endogonaceae; genus Endogone; species Endogone sp. FLAS-F59071. The sequence goes on along the minus strand of RBNK01000046.1, from coordinate 1,772 downwards.
ATCTGGGAATTGATAATAGCAAATAAGAGAACTTATAATTTAAGATACAGAATAATAAAGAAAGTAATTAATTAATTAATTAATAGTTAAAATTAAGTTTTTTTTTGTAATAAAGCTTTTTCTTTTTTTCTAGCAACTACTAAAAATTAACGAGTTCATAATTCAAAAAAAAAAAAAAAAAAAAAAAAAAAAAAAAAAAAAAAAAAAAAAAAATAAAATTAAATTTTTTTTTATAATAAAGATTTTTCTTTTTTTATAGCAAATACTAAAAATTAACGAAATAATAATTCAAAAAAAAAAAAAAAAAAAAAAAAAAAAAAAAAAAAAAAAAAAAAAAAAAAAAAAAAAAAAAAAAAAAAAAAAAAAAAAAAAAAAACGTTTATAATATGTAATTGATTAATTAATTAATTATATAAACTGTATTTGAGTTCTAGTCTGTATAGATGGCTACTAATATCAAAAATTTCCGGGGTAATCATACTCCATAAACTCATGTTTGCATTTGTATGGAATTAAAAGATATGGCTAATTGCCAAATCACTAGTCTGGCTTTTTTGGTTTTATGTTTCTCAACCATCTGAAAGAGATGAAGTCGTACATGTACGAGAGAAGTTGATTCTAAACCTAAGACAGACACTGAGAAGATCAAGATATAACTAGTAATTCCAATAAAATCACACGGTATTCAGCTGCAGACAAACTAAACACTATTTTTTCTTTCTTTCCTTTTTCTCGTCACAATTAGTCTCACCTATAATCAATCACGCGATAGCCCCAACAACAACTTGACTGACATTGCGGTTTTCACTACGAACCGCCAACTCAAATGCAACTCCAGTAGTAGGACTGAATGTCATGCGGGAACGGGCCAGAACACAGCCCCCTCCCAGAAAAGTGCCCGAAACTAGAAGCGTATGAACGGTATTGGATTTGGGCGTCGCTGTATCCTCGACAGCGTGCATGCTTAACAATTCAATGATCGAGTTACAGGCAGCTATGATAAGCAGGACATAAGCAGGTCAGCAATGACAACTTTAATGCTCTTGAAAAGAGCACCATCGCACTTTTTACATATGATAATGCTTACCTTTAAGGCTCGGGGCTCTGTCCTTATCAAGCGCAAATGTTTCTACCACCTCATTTTCATCACCAAGCTGTTCCCATGCTTCCACAAAATTGCCGATGTATGTAGGCAAGATGTAATCACCGGTGAGAAGCTCCACATCTTCAACCTATTAATGCGCCAATAGCGATAGGTGTGTTATTTTAAGGTCAAATTCGAGGGAAACAACTTCTAATATAGACAATAAAAGGAAAGATGAGAACTTACCTGGTACTCGTCTTCGAAACCTTCCTCGTCAGGTTCTCCACTTGTAGGATCGCAATCTTTAACAATGAACTTAAGCGTATTCGAGAAAGTTGCTTAGTGGACCGGAAAATAAAATATTAGTTTGTATTCCCCTAAATGCTCTGACAATGCTGTAGCTTCCAAAAGAATTAAACTGTAGAGAAGAAGTAAGCTTATAGACACACCGAGTGGGAAATCATCTGGATCATCCTTCTTGAACGCAACATAGCTTACGCCAGGATTATTGTATTGCAGTTTGGGTGCAGGAATGTTGACAACCTCTACGAGGCCAATATCATCTACCTCTGGCTGCATAACAATTGTGACTTCTTCGAGGAGCTGGTCATTGAGTGTGTTTGTACAATTGAACTGCATTTGTTGCAATATGCAAAAAAAAAAAAAAAAAAAAAAAAAAAAAAAAAAA
>RBNK01000045.1:0-50565 GCA_003990785.1 Endogone sp. FLAS-F59071 | reverse complement strand
AAAAAAAAAAACTTTATATTCTTTTAGCAATTAGTACTATATATATTAGTTATTAAATATTGTAATAAATATACTAATAATTATTTATTCTATGTACATTTATTGAGAATGCTTAGAATGTCAGATATGATATCTCTATTTGCATATTCTTACTACTAGCTATATAGTATACTATTCAGGCTTTACTATAACTAATATTGAGATATTTCAAAACTCTATACAAACTGATTTATTTAGATAGAAATAAAGAGGGTATTTATACAAATTTGAAAGACTAAGGAACAAATAAGAAAGGCTTTACTATGAAAATATAATCCAATCATTGTGAAGAATATGTAATAACTCTAGTTGCAATGTTTTGTAAATAAAAATATTATATTGAAGAAATAAAAGTCATCAAGTAGAAATAAAAGTCATCAAGCAGAAATAAAAGTCATCAAGAGCTAAAAACAAAAGGAGATGAAAGATCATTGTAACTTTAAATTGAGTATAGTAGTAAATTTATGGAAATTAGAGAAGTTCAGAGTCAACCATTACAATATATTAAACATTTAGATATGTTAGATATATTAAGAAATGTTAAGTAGAGATATATTAGTCTATTGATTTAGGTATATATTAAATGTATTCAATAGGTATAGCAATCAATAATTTTGTTAATAGTTAATAAAGTAACAATCAGCAAACTTAATAATATTAATATAGTAATAATCAATAAAACAATAGTTAATAGAGCAACAGTATTAATAGTGCTCCCTTGGATTAGTATTTAGATTAGATTTACTATTTAGTTTAGAGTCTGTTTCTTAAGTTGAATTATATTCAAATTGAATTTACTAGATAATTTAATACTTACTAACTTTACTAATTTTGTTTTCTCCTACTAACTAATTTAGAAAATTAATAAAAAAAATAAAAAAAAGAAAGAAAAAAAAATAGTAATAAGTTAAATGAAAGAGTTGAAAAGAATAAAAAGAGAGAAGAGAAAGAAAAAGAAAGGAAATGATATTGTGATAGAATATTTTGTAATAATATGAATTTTAATCATATGAGATCATAGTTATGAGATCCTTAGTGTTATTGAGATTCTTAGTGTTATTGAGACCCTTAGTGTTATTGAGACCCTTAGTATTATTGAGATCCACAATTTCATTATAATCTAAAATAGTATTTCGATTTAATATATTATTTTACTATCTAATTATATTATAATCTGATATAGTATTTTATTTTATCTTAGCTAATCAATTTGTACCAGGAGTTTTGGGCAGCACCCATATGGCACTCCCTTCAATTTGTATAAATACCCTTCTTGCAATTATCAATAAAATTTAGACTGCAACAAGCTAAGGAAGCTTACAACAGACAACCTAAGGAATACTAAAGCCTTACTCAAGGAGTGAGTAATTGGGATAGTTTTGAAATTCTAACAGATACATATTTTATTTGATTGATTATATTTATTCTTGCTAGTTAACACTTATACAGATACACATAACCTCTTCTTAAGATGCTACCATATAACTTACTAAGACTCCTAAAATGTATTTTCTGTACTTGCTCAAATCCAAGTATTTTGCTATTAATATATTTTAGTCTGTTACAATATAAATTAACTCAACAGTAGATATTTCTATAAGTTGTAATAGAGACTACATCACTTGCAATCTAATAGTTAGAAATGTTTGCTAAAATACTTGTTTTTGGGAAAGATAAGGTTGCAGAACTAAGGACACTGCTTTCAAGAATATAAATTATATTATCTTTTATTTCAATCTTGAGGAATGCAACAATCTTAAATATTACAAAATGTATCATCAAAAAAAAAAAAAAGTATAAGTATCAAAGAATTATAAATTTTGGAAAAAAGAAATAAGATATTATAAAAATAAATAAATAAATAAATATTCATAAATTGTAAGCAAAACTAATTGATTTCTAATTGCCAATATATCTTCTACACAATATTCATATAAAATACTCTTCAATATCTTAGTATATTATTATCCAAAGCTCTTTTTTTTTTTTCCAATAGTACTAAGCAATTGCTTTAGAAAATTGATATAAGAGTGATATATAATGGACAAAATAATTAATGGAAAAAGACAAACCATACCTGCTATTAAATGCCAAACCTAGAGGATTCAAGAACCTTATTCTACTTAACCATAGCAAAGAAATACTGTCAGATGCTCAACTCCACTTAGACCAAACTATAAACAGATCAAGAATATAGTAGAGAATACAATCATCAACCTATATAATGACCTACCACAACTATATATATGAGTAACTCAAGAAGATACTATTGATATAGTAGAATTTACTAGAAAAAATATTGGTATCTATTAATTAAACAACATTGCAAGATAATTTAGAAGCCATTACCAAATTAGATATGCTTTGCAACTTAGATAGAAGAACTTTCAAGAACCAACTGAATAGGAATCTGGAGAACACTTAGACCTGACAACTTGAGAAAGACACATAGCCAAAAAAACCTTTAATATATTCTAACACTGGCCCTTGACATTGAAACATCTTGGCAACCTGATACCTTGCCAATGGAAAAACTTACAATATATAGAAGAAGAAACATTATTACAATATCTCTTAGAGAAATATTCAGTAGATAACAATCATCTAGAAGCAAAAACTAATATTTCTATAATATAAGTATAGGTATCACCAATATAGGCATTGCTGAATTTATAGATATTACTAATATAGATATTACTGAATTTATAGATACTGCTAACATAGGCATCATCAAATTCCTAGGCATCATTAACAATATAGTGTGATAGACTAAAATATATTAATGGCGAAATACTCTGATATTGAGCAGATGCAGAAAATATGCTTTAGGGGTCTTAGCGGGTTATGTGGTAGCGTCTTAAGAAGGGTGTCGATGTAGGTGTTAACTAGTAAGAATTATATATGATCAATCGAATAAAGTGTATCTGTTGTAATCTCGAAACTATCCAATTACTTACTCCTTAAGTAAGGCTTCAGTATCTCTTGGGTTGTCTGTTGTAAGCTTCCTTAGCTTGTTGCAGTCCGAACTTTATTGATAATTGCGAGCGAGGTATTTATAAGAAATTACAAGGTGCTATACAGGCAGCTACCTAGGTTACTACTTGAATTTCTGATTAGCTCGGCTAAATATAAGGTACAAATTGATTAGCTAAGATATAATAAAATGATATATCAGGTTATAATGTAATTGGGTGATGAAATAATATATTAGATCGAAATACTATTTTAGGTTATAGTGTGATTGCGGATCTCAGCAATGTTACAAGTCTCAGCAACGTTACAAGTCTCAGCAATGTTACAAGTCTCAGCAATGTTACAAGTCACATGACTTGTGATCTCACATGATCAAATTGTATGTCATCACAAAATGTTCTGTCACAATAGTTAATTCTTATATTGAAGATAATGAAGACTTATTCAATAATGATTGAAACTTCTAAATCATTATAATAGTATAACTAATAATATTCTAAGTAGTAATCTGGACAGCTACCTATATAGCACCTTGAGAATTTTGTATAAATATCCCTCAATTCTTTATTCAATAAACTTCAGTTCAATAACAGTATATACTCAAGATCTCTTTAAGAGCTAAAGATCTCACCTCCCTTCTACATATATCAAGTACACTAAAGACTATAAGTTTGAAATTTACAATTAATAATCTAATAAAGAGACAAAGTACTTTTGATATCTTAGAAACCTTGCAACATACTTGAAGATTCCTAAGTCTAATACAGATTAGTATCATCAGATGCTTCTTTATAGGCAGTCCTAGAAGAACCCTCTTATAATTAAGCTAATAGATCTAAATTGTGAGATCTTCCTCTAGCTCAACAAATATAATAGTAACTTCAATAGTATTCTATAGAAATATATAAAAGATAGTATGATATTCTTAGTTTACTATTGAAAGTTTGTATCTGTACTTATATATTTATAAAATTCTTTGGATCTCACTAAATTGAGATACTTAATTAAACTTATATAAGAGTATATACTTCTAATAACTATAAAATAAGACTTGTAATTGACTATAATATAGTTAGATATTTCATTTTATAAGATATTATATTGTACTTGAAGACAAAAGTAAGAGAGAGTTTTTTTTTCAAAGATAGAGAAAACTTTAAATATAAAGTTATTAGTATACTAACACTTATAACTCTGCTTATAAATTTGTAGCTCATATTCCTATACTTATGAAGTTGCTTAGAATCTAATTTACTAGGGTGTTTGGCAAACTATTAGCTCATTTCTCTTAAAACTACTTATATAGTTGTTGGAGCTTGTTATTCATTAATAATAGCTATATATAATGACAATATCAAATCTGATCAACCTAGGTTTATAGTAGCCAAATCAACTATCAATGTATTATTTAAAAGAAAAGTAGTCAAGTTTATTTAGAAGGAGTAATATTAGTATATAATATTCAAAAACTTATAGAATTTAGTCTACTAAATATTTAAATTTCCTGATGATATTTATCAAATCTAATCAACCTAGATTTACAATAGCCAAATCAACTATTAATATATTATTTAAAAAAAAGTAGCTAAGTTTATTTAAAAGGAGCAATGTTAGTATATAATATTCAGAAACTTGTAGAATTTAGTCTACTAAGTATTTAAATTTCCTGATGGTATTGATGAAAATAATATTATAATCAAGATAGCTTTTGACCTAAATAGTCTATATATATTAATCAATAAATAACAAGACCTTAGCAAAGTTAGTTGATATTAATAATAATGATATTCAGCTACATATTGCTAATTCTTAGTATACTATAATAGCTATATTTAATATTCAAAAACATAATATAAAACCTGAGCATTTCAGAAGAGAAATATAATAATCTATTAATATTTGAAATTAGTATAGTAGAAATCAACTAGATAATTTTGGATAATATAGTTGAAGAGCTTTTAGTATATAAAATATAAGATGATAAATATATTATATACTATATAAATAATATTAATTAATTTATTTTATTCTATTTATAATATTTTATATTTAGTAATGCTAGTAAGGTTGCTTCAACATTTAAAATATAAATAAAGTAATATAGAAGATATTTATATTGAAGATCAGTGATCATTATATATATATCTAATACTATAGTATAACTGAGATTATCTAATGAAATCAATCTTAGATTATAGTGTTAAATAAACTATTAGACCTATATATAAATATAAGAGACTTATACTTATGCTCTTTACACTTTCTTTACAACCTCTTTATATTGACCTCTTTATCTATCATAGTTTAATAAGCTATATTACAATAGTTTATAGTATATATATTATTTGGTATTATTGAGTATTATAAGGGAAAACTCAGAATCATTACTAAGTATAAAATAGCAAATATAAATAGAAGAGATTATCTACTAAGCTAGTTTTATAATAGCAGGTATTACTGAAGATAAGAAACTTAATATTAATAATAGCATAGAGTAAAATATAGTATAGCTATAGTTAGTAATAAAAAGTACTCTATAGATGGTAAAAATTTACTATATAGTATTGTATTAACTAGTATATAATAGGTGATTACAAAGATATTGAAGAGGAATGGAAAAACTATTTTAATAGTAAGTGACATGATAGATCTATATTACTAACAGCTGTGAGACTTTATAAGGAGCTAGAACTTTTCATATAGTGAATTAAGTAGTATTATAATTAGCAATTGTTATAGAAGAATAGTAAGTATCTATACTAATTATTCTCTCTATCTTAGTTATTATTATAATATTTTTAAAATAAAGATCAGTATTTAAGAGGTACTCAAAAGAAGTCTTAATAGATAAGTTATATAAGATTATAAATAGAGAGAGATATTATTTATAGCTATTTTTAGTATTTTTAATACTTTAATAGTTTATCAATTATAGACTTTAGGAGTTAGTTTATTTAGTACTAATATATATATACTGTAATAGACTAAAATATATTAACAGCGAAATACTTGGAGTTAAGCAGGTGCAGAAAATATATTTTAGAGGTCTTAGTGGGTTATGCAGTAGCGTCTTAAGAAGGGTGTCAGTATAAGTGTTAACTAGTAAGATTTCAAGTGCAATCGATTGAATAAAGTATATCTATTAGAATTTCGAAACTATCCCAATTGCTTACTCCTTGAGTAAGGCTTTAGTATCCCTCAGATTGTCTGTTGTAAGCTTCCTTAGCTTGTTGCAGTTCAAATTTTATTGATAATTGCGAGTGGGGTATTTATAAGAAATTACAAGGTGCTATACAGGCAGCTACCCAGGTTACTACTTGAATTTCTGATTGACTCGGCTAAATATAAGATACAAATTGATTGGCTAAGATATAATAAAATGATATATCAGGTTATAATGTAATTGGGTGGTAAAATAATATATCAGATCGAAATACTATTTTAGGTTATAATGTGATTGCAGATCTCAGTAACACTTCAACTCTCAGTAACACTTCAAGTCACATGACTGTGATCTCACATGATTAAATTGTATATCATCACAAAATGTTCTATCATATCTCCTTCCTTTCTGCAAGTTAGACTTCAAGGTATAGTTCTAACTCAGAGAAATCTCTTTGTAACTGTTTTACCTCTTCCTCTAGCTCCTTTATTTCATTCTGCATCAGTTGATGTAGTTGGCATGTACTGCACCGAAAGTGGTTCAAAGCACTAGGCTTGTGCTTGAATAGTTGATAAATTCATTCAGCCATTTTTGCAGCATAGGCAGGGAGTGCTCCTTTAAGGGCTCGTTGACAGACTTCCCTATCCTTCTGGTTCCAGATATGCTCAACTTCCTCATCTCAGAGTTATGCAATTCAGTAGTATTCCTTCCATTCATTGATTCATACCAGATGTTGCCTCCTTTGAATGTTACGTACAATCGATTGAGTCTTCTACAAGGTTGATCCTTCTATCTCCTCAAGGTCCTCCAGGGGTTCTATATGTTGGTATGCCTCGATCAGGTTGACTTGAACCTCATGGAAGTTGTTCCAGTGGGGTATGATATTTCTTGAGGCAGTTTCAGTAAACAATATAAGGTAGGATCATTCCTGTCATTTTTCATAACTGGTATGTAGTTCCTTTTATACTTGCGATGTAGTATGGTCCTTCCCATTTCAGGTCCAATTTTGCTGATCATGAGGATTCTACTATATTCCGGTATAATAAGACTTGGTCACTGATCTTCAATTTTTTGGTTTCCTTGTATTCCTTATTGTAATTCTTCTTTTGTCGATCTTGTGTAATGGCAATAAATTCTCTCACCTTGTTTCAGACATTGTATAATTCTTGAATTTCCTTTATTACACAATGCTCAATTTGTATTTCCCAGGAGGTATAGCTAAGTTCCGGGGTGGTCATTTCTTGGTCTATCAGCTGATGAGCCTTCCTTCTATAAGCAAGCTCAAAAGGGGTGAACTTTGTTGTCTCTTGTTTCATTGTTCATAGTGTAAATAAGGCAGAAGATAGGTACAAGTCCCAATCTCCTCCTTGTGATTGCACTACTTTAGCAATCATGTTTTTGATAGTTTGATTTGTCCGTTCGGTAAGTCCATTTCCTTAGGGGTAGTAGGCAGTAGTTTTTATCTGATGGATCCTGAAGTGTTGCATCAATATCTGCATGAATTCATTAATAAATTTGGTTCCTTGATCAGAGGTCATTTCATAGGGTATTCCATGGTAGCAGATAATATCTTCGTAGATAAAGGGTACAATGTTAAAGGCATCTGCAAGGGGCAATGCTCTTGCTTCAGGGTACTTGGTCAGATAATCTACTGCTACTACAATGTATCGATTTCCTCTAAGTGTTCTTGGTAGTGGTCTAACATGTTGAAATTATCAGCTTATTATATCTCTCCCATCAATGATCGATTATTATATCACTTGATCGTGGCTTAGATGATCTTTGTTTTGTATTGACCAATCATAAATTAGCATTAATAAATATATGCATATTGGCTTCATTAGCCAGTGCACTCTTTACTCCAAACACACATTCGAAGATCAAATTTCAACAGGTTATGAGCCCCGAGCCACTCGAATTGCAGCTTGACAACCTGAGATCTATACAATTATAGTATCTATGCAATTATAACTACGATTACTGTAAGTGTTTATTTAACATTGTAAACAACATGTCAAACAATGCAATAAACAACGTGACAAATGACACCACGATAAAGCAATGTGACAAACAACACATAACAACATAGCATTTTTTCAATGATGCGATACAACGAAATGGACAATCTATATACATCATCGTTATCAGCAACAAGATTGACAAGATTGTGGTCTAAATCAAAAACAGACAACAGATATCAACCCCCTGATAATGACGATAAAGGATTAGATAGCAACCATCAGAGCAATATTGCATTTAGCCTTGATCGACAGAAACAGATGGCTATAATGATCAGAAATCAGGAAGATAAATTAGATACGCTGATAACCCTAATGGGTGAATTGATGGTAAAAATCGACAAAACAAATGCATCACCTAGCATGCCAACCAATCAGAATGCAGCTACAGAAGGCAACACGCCATGACCATCACCATCACTAACAACATTAACAAAGCTTAATGATCTGGTGAAGGAGTACCTAAGATCGATCAACAAATTCGATGGGTCAGGAGGCGCACCCAGATTGTTCGATTACTTTGATGCCATAGAGCAATTTATCACCAGTGCCAATCTATCAGTATAAAAGGAGGAAGTCAACGCAGCGATCAGTAAAATTACAGGCAATGCTAGAATGTGGCTACAGAGGCACATGAACACATTGGGAGAATTTGATTCATGGAATGAGCTTAAAGAGGCTATGACACAAAAATACACACCAATGGAACAATTGTTACGAATGCGCGATAAGCTTGTGATGATGAAGCAAAAAGGATCGATTGAAGATTATAATGATGCGTTCAACCGAATTATGGTACAAATCGAAGATATGACTGACACAGAAGCTATACCACAATATCTTTGGGGTCTAAGCCCCAGGTACCGGAAATTAATACTTGCATGGGAGAATATGCCGACAATGCTGGAGGCTTTACAACTCGCATGCATCAGGTTCGACCCAGATAATAAACAAAGGTGCGACGAAGCCCACGCGACAGACCGAGGTGGCTATCAAGGCGGCGACCGAGGCGGATATCAAGGCAGCGACCGAGGCGGCTACCAAGGCGGTAGTCGCGACAATCGAGGCGGAAGTGCCAGACAAAGCCGAGGCTATAACAACGATAATGGAAATAATCAAGGAGGTCATAATGACAGAGGCGACCAAGGTGGCAATCACGGAGCCTATCGAGGCAGGAATTTTCAGGGATATCCTTGGAAATGTTACATCTGTGAGGGAGAACATGGAATATTTCAATGCAACAAATTTAACGATTAGGTAAAAACAGAAAAAGAAAAAGAAAAGACTAAACTGAGAGCCAAAGCAAATCTGGCAATTGGCGCTATCATCGATTCGGGTGCCACGCAATATATATTCAACCAATTGGAGCTTTTCGAGACGGTGGCTGAGCACGACGGCTTGGTCATGTGTGCAGGGAATGAGAAATTACGCGCAATGCATGTTGAGACAATTGAGCTCGATAACAAGCTGAAATTATGGGACATCTTATATGTACCAGAGATTACCAGAAATTTAATATCAGTGTAGGCATTGACATGTGATGGAAATAACATAACCTTTAAGAGCGACGGATCAGTAATTAAAATCGGCACGGATTACGAGGAAATTAAAATCGGACAAGCCAATGGTGACCTATTTCATTTATTGATATTATCAGAGCTAGAGCTAGAAGCAAACATCGCCAATTCCAAGATTGATGACTATACATTATGGCATCACCGATTAGGCCATCCAGGCCGAAACACTCTACAATCAATCAACAAATTTGTCACAGGGCTCGGAGATGTGTGGCTGTCAACCAGACAAATCGAAATATGTGCTGGGTGTGAACACACGAAGTCGCACTGCAAACCATTCGGACATGTAAAAAATTGATCGATGGAGCCTATCGGAAGGGTGCACACAGATCTGTACAGGCCAATGCCTATGCCATCAGTCAATGGAGCGAAATATATATTAACATTCATCGATGATGCCACTCACTATGTTACAATATATTTTATTGACAACAAAAGTGATACATTTGATCGATTCTAGACATTCAAGGCATTTGCCAAGATGCAATTGGGCCGAAAACTCAAGATTCTTCAATCAGATGGAGGAGGAGAGTATGTAAACACCGAGATGCATGAATTTTTAATCAAAAATGGAATTCATTATGAAATGACGATGCTGGACACGCCGCAACAAAACAGTGTAGCCGAACAATATAACCAGACATTGATGGAGTCAATCCGGGTAGTTAAAATTACTGCCAGTATACTTGACGAACTTTGAGCGGAACTTGCCACAAGTGCTACATATTTATGCAACCGATTGCCAACACGAGCCAATAAGGAGAGTGCTTCACCATTTGAATTATGACACGATCACAAGCCTGATATCAGTAACTTGCATGTCATATGGGCTGATGCATATATGCATATTCGTAAGGGAAAAAGGTCAAAACTGGCGCCCTGATCCAAAAAGCTTAAAATGATTGGCTATCATGATGAAAAGAAAGCATACAGACTCTGGGATCCAACCAATAGGAGGATAGAGATCAGCTGCAATGTCATATTCGATGAATCTATTATATTAAAATCCCCAACAATCGTCAACCCAGAAGATCAAGAATACATCATTGAAGTGATCATCGGAGAATGCAAGATTGATGAAAAAAGGCAATATCTGGTTAAATGGCTAGGCTATGATGATGATGACAACACCTGGAAGCCAATTGAACAATTGATCAACATTGAAGCTCTACAAATTTGGCAAGATCGCATGTCAGAAGCTAATTTAATTGAATCGACCGATAACCCAATGACCTACAAGGAGGCAATTTCTCTGCCTGACGCAAAGCTTTGGGAGGAAGCAATCAATCAAGAGCTTAAATCACTTAAGAATAATGACATGTAGATGATTGTACCTAAGGTGCCTGCGGGATGCAAGCTAATTGGATGCAGATGGGTATTTAAAAAGAAACTCAACACTGATGGATCGGTTGCCAGGTACAAGGCAAGATTAGTGGGCAAGGGATATTCACAACAGCAAGGAATTGATTATGATGAAACATTTGCTCCTGTAGTGAAATTCACGTCAATCAGAGTACTTTTATCAATTGGAGCAACCCTAAACTTAGAAATTCACCAAATGGATGTAAAAACTGCATTCCTGAATGGTGATCTTGATGAAGAGATCTACATGATGGTACCTGAAGGAATTGACCAATCAGAGCTGTCACCGAGAGCTGTGTGTAAGCTCAATCGATCATTGTATAGACTAAAGCAATCACCTCGTATGTAGAATCAGAAGATCGACAACTACCTCAGCCAATCAAATTTTACAAGACTACAATCAGATCACAGCATTTATCTAAGAAGAAGACAAGAAGATCAATTGCTGATAATTATTGCTATATATATCGATAATCTACTAATTCTGGCTGATTCGATGGAAACAATAAACAAATTCAAGATGGAACTTAGCAATGCATTTGATATGATGGACTGTGGTGAAATTAAACATTTTTTGGGTATTCGAGTCATACGTAATTGAAAAACACATACAATCACAATTGATCAAAGCTACTTCGCCAATCAAATCATTACAAGGTTTAACATGATGGATGCCAAGCCAATCAGCACACCCCTTAATCCATCCATTTAACTCAAAGCCAAAGGAAGAAAATCTGCAGATCAAAGTCTATTCAGATAAATGATCGGTAGCATAATGTACCTGATGATTGGGACGAGACCTGATCTAGCTGCTGCTGTCAGCATCATCAGTCAATTTTCAGCCAATCCAATGCAAGAACATCACCACACCCTCAAACGATTATTAAGATACATTAAAGGAACAGCCAATTATAAGCTGTGCCTTGGACGCGATCAGGATCTAAGACTGATTGGTTTCAGTGATGCCAACTGGGGAGGAGACATTAACACACGATGATCAACCACAGGCTATATCTTCAATCTATCAGGAGGAGCCATCAGCTGGTCAAGCAAACGCCAACTAACTATTGCCCTATCAACAACTGAGGTAGAATATATAGCATTAGCACATGTGATAAAAGAAGCTATTTAGCTACGCACCCTATTGGATGAGCTAGGATATTTGCCTAATTGTGCAACAACCTTATTTGAAGACAACCAATCAGCAATCGCCCTTGCCAAAAATCTAATTAATCATGCTCGATCAAAGCATATTAACATTCAGCACCACTTTATTCAAGAGAAAGTTGAATCAAAGGTGATAGATATCGTTTACATGGCGACAGATGAAATGATCACTGATATATTAACTAAGCCACTTGTGCGACCAAGACTTGAAATGTTGATTGCAAAAATGGGCTTACATAACTAACTTTTTTTAAATTTCTATTTCCTTTACTATGTCATTCTTATCACTCAAGTAGTATTTTATATATAATTATTTGCAGTAAATGTACTTCATGGATGCCATTTGTAACGTACAGTTGAACATTTTATTTTTATTCTTTTATCTTTATTTTTATTTATTTATTTTTATCGAGATATGTCAAGCAGGGGGAGTGTTGAAATTATCAGCTTATTATATCTCTCCTATCAATGATCAATTGTTATGTCACTTGATCATAGCTTAGACGATCTTTGTTTTGTATTGACCAATCATAAATTAGCATTAATAAATACATGCATATTGGCTTCATTAGCCAGTGCACTCTTTACTCCAAACACACATTCGAAGATCAAATTTCAACATAACAATGTCTATTCCAATATGTTCGAAGGGTCCTCCAGGTATAATCAGTTGTAAGGTCTCGACTTCCTTTCCTCGGTGCCTCTTCTGGCAAGTGTCACATCTTCTAATATATTCTCTAATATCTTTGTACATGTTCTTCCAATAATATTTTTCTGATAATCGTTGATATGTATTATCTACGCCTATGTGTCCTGCCAGCTGATGATCATGAGAGGCCTGAAGTACCATCTGCCTTTTGTATTCAGGAACTACAAGTCATATCTGTCCTCTGTGTCGTCAGTAAAGTATATTATTCTTAATAAAATAGTTAAGTACCATTGTCCATATAAGCCATTGATCGTTTTCATCCATTGTCTCAGTAAAGATTAGGTTACTGAGGTAATCCAAATATCTGTTATAGAGTTTAGTATCCATTGGGTAGGTATATTCTTTTTGGTTCAGAGTGTTGATCTTAGATAAATTGGGGTAGGCGTGAGAGAGTGTTCACATTCTGATAATTCTGTCCTTTTCTGTATTGCATTGTGAAGTCGTATTTCTGCAGTATGGCTAGCCATCGTGCATACATTCCTGTCAGATTTGGTTTGTTCCAAAGCCATTTGAGGGCTGAGTGGTCTGTTATTAGAGTGAACTGTTTTCTAATCAGGAAGTGGCAGAAGTGCTATATGGCCTAAATGACTGCTACGTATTCCAGTTGGGTGGCTCCATAGGAAGGTTCTACTCCATGGGTGGCTTGTCCTGTATAAGTAATCACATGCTCTCTGTCTTTGTCATCTTGCACCAGAATTGCTCCAAGTTTGAATGATGATACATCTGTATACAGCTTGAATACTTTTGTGAGATCCAGTCTTGCCATTACTGGTGCATGGGTGAGTGCTTCTTTGATCAGGTTGAAGGCAGTTTGTACAGCTGACATCTATTCCCATGTTCTTCCCTTTCTTTGCAACATGTACAGGGGTGCAGCAATTTCGGAGTAACCAGAGATAAACCTTTTATAGAACTGGACCAGTCCTAAGAATCCTTATAAGGTTATCTTATCTTGTGGAGTTGGAAAGGCCTTGACGATTTCAGTCTTCTTTGGATCTGGGCGAATTTCTCCTCCATTGATTATAAATCCAAGGTATTCAATTTTCTTCTATCCAAAGTAGCATTTTGTTGGCTTGATCCTTAGTCCATGTTTTCTGAGTCGTTCAAATACTTCCTTCAAGATTACTATATATTCTGTGAAGTTCTCTATATAAATGTTGATATCATTAATATACACAATCACTCCATGTCTAATCAAATCATAGAAGATTTCGTTCATTGCAGCCTAGAAGGTGGCAGGTGCATTGCAAAGTCTAAAGGACATTCTTGTAAATTCATACTATCCGAATAGTGTAACAAATGCTGATTTCTCCTGTGCTTTGGGTGTCATTCCAATCTGATTATATCCTGCCCATAGGTCTAAGGTTGAATAGATTTGCACCTTCTTCAACATGTTTTGTAAGTCTTCTGAGTACGGAATTGGATATGTGTACTTCTTGGTAACTGAGTTCAATTTGTGATAATCAATAACCATTCTCTGTCTGTCTTTCTTTGATACTATACTAATAGGTGATGCCCAAGGACTCTTTGACCATATGATTACTCCTGATTCCAATAGCTCTTGAACATGCTTTCATACAAAGTTATGATAGTTGGCTGGCAATCTGTAGGGTATCTGTTTGATCAGTTTGGTATCTCCTATGTCGATATGGTGCATGAAGAAGGCTTGGTCTGATAGGTCTTTAAAACTGATTGCAATGACATCCTTATACTCTTTCAGTAGGTCTTGTAACTGCTTCTTCTGATTTGGTAACAGATTTTCATTGAGGGAGTAGATGTGCTTCTTGGTGTTTTCCTAGTCATCCAGTCTCTCCATTATCACATTTGCTTGTCTAGTCGATCCAAATCCCTTCCTTCCACGTCATGTTTCTTCTAAGTTTTCTACTTCTTTCAAAGGTTGCTGTTCACATTTGACGATCACCATTTGAGCGATTCGGTCTTCTTAGTATACTTTGAATTGGCTGTAGTTGTAGTTAACTAGTCCAACCTCAATTTCTCCATTATAGTCTTCATCTATTAATTCAGAGAAAGCTCCTATTCCAGAGTTGTGGTAGAGTCCACTTCTTGCCCATACTTGCACACATTGTCCAGGTGGTAGGGTAATAGCGATTCTGGTTTTTACAAAGGCTGATGATTTCAGTTCTAGAGTGTAGTCTTCATCTGCATATAGGTCGTATCCTGCAGCTCCTTCGGTTTTTCTCCTTGGTATGATTGCACTTTTCATCAGTTTCTTGACTTAAGTTGCTGTATCCTTTTCTTCAACTGTAAATGCTTCTTCAAAGGTAAGGACATTTGGTTCCTTCTACTATTCATAAGTTGTATCCTGAGGCAGGTTCTGCCATAAGTCCTTCTACTACCAATAGTGCATGCTGATGCATTCATCAGGGTGAATTATTTCCTCAAGTGCGATAATTTCTTCTTCTGAGTCTGAGTCACTTTCTTCGATTAGTATAGGTCCATCATCTTCATCATCTTCCTAGAATAAGGCTCTGACTTCGATAGATGTCTAAGTGGTATAAACTTCACTGCTCCATTCTTCAGGTACTTCCTCATTTTCATTTTCTTCGGGTACCATCTGTTCTTGTTCTTGGTCATAATGTTCCTTCCAAGTTCCATAATAATTGATATCATATGGTTCGTCCAGATATCTGACCCAGTTTTCACATTCCCAAAGGTCATAGGAGTTGACTTCATTCCAGTAACATCCTTGCAAGTAGATATTACAGTTTCCCCAAAGACGTCCTTTGCCAATATGTCCAATATTTGTCTAAAAACAGTCTCATACTTCTCTAGTGTTGTCTGCGAATGGGTGAGGGTTCCTTCCATTATACGGTCCATGATCCATTGAGGGTGGAGTCCTTTGGTGGGTCTGTGACAATCTTGGTTTCTTGATCTTCTTCTCCATCAGCAGGTGCATCTTCAAAGTATCCTAGTAGAGTATTAACTTTGTATCGCTATAAGTACACATCATCTCGGCGCAATAGATGCATTGCTCACAGAATGGACATCTAGTGTTCCTCATATTATACTCAATCAACTGGTTCTTTTCCAAGGGCGTTAGGCGGTGATATTCACTATGGATCACCATGTTTGCTTCTTCTTCTTCTACTATGTTGAGGTGTGCCTGTCTGGGGGTTATTTCTTCATCTGTGTCACTTTCGTCTTCCAGTCTCTGGATGAGTTTTGGTACTACTCCTTTCTGAATATCCAGAGGTACACTGAACTTCCTTCCATGGTTGACGAAGATTAATCTTTGTGCATCCAGGTCAATTCTGGCTTTAGCTTTCTTCAACCAGCTGTTGCCCAAGATAGCATTGTAGGATTGTGCATCAGTGACAACCATTCTGACGGGAATTATTTCTGTTCCAAACTGGACTGGTACTTCTCGGAGTACTCCTAAAGGTATGCTGCTTTTTCCACTTGTGACGACTAAAGTAGAGGTAGCGGGTTCATCAATATCCCATCCCAGGCAGTCTAGGAAATGCTTGGTGATAATGCTGACTCCTGCTCCAGTGTCGATAATAACTGAGCATGCTAATCCTCTAATGTTGCATTGTGTATAAGTGGATAAGGTGTAGATCTGCTCCTCTTGTTCTTCGGCAGTGTTGACTTTCTCGAATTGGATAGTTAGTTTGGTTTCTGTAATCTGCATTTTCACCTTTTGCTTTGTTAATGGTGTAATTTGAAAGAGTTGTTTGAAGGTAATGTTGGCCTTTTGACTAGCAATGTCCTGCCATGGGTCATACTCGAATTCTCTAACCCTCCTAGGCTTCTTTTCCTTGTTTTTTTCCTGATCCATCATTTCTTCATCTTCAGTAGTTGAAGTAACTGTCTCGCCAGGTTACATTATTTGTTTGAAGGCTTTGTCCCATTGATCCTCATTCAACTGTTGCCTTTGTGTTGGCTTCTTAGGCTTCTCGATGACAACCTCCGGTTCCTAGGTCAGTTTCTTCCTTGGGTAGGGAGTCTTCCTAGTAATAGTGTGGCTGACTGCTTTGACAGGGTAGGCTTCGAGGTATTCTTCGCTAAATTCTTCATCTTCTTCTTCAATTTCTTGCACTACATTGGCATGGTCAGCTTTCTTTTCTTCTTCTCTTTCTTGCCCTTCTTTCCAACTTCTAGTTTGGCAATCTTTGGCAAAGTGACCACGTCTTCTGTAGAGAAAGCAATTCATTTCAGTCTTATTGCATTCTTCAGCTACGAAGATTCCTCTCAGTTGCCTATTCTGGCAGATCACCTTGGCTTCAAGATCGGCTATGTGTGCTGTCATTTCTGAGAACATCTTGGTAATCTTTTCTATTTCATCTTCATGTGTTGTTTTTCTTGTTTTTGCTATGACTGTCAGTTTAATAGTACCCTCCTCAGGTGGTTCGGCTGATGCAGATACCATTTGAACTATGGGTATTCCAGTGCTGAATTTTCTGTATAGATCTTGTGGTAACTTGTCATACAAGGATACCGAATGTCCTGCTTTGGTGTCCCAAAAAGCCTGTGCCATTCTGACTTTTTCTTCCATTCTTCGAGGGCCAAACCTCTTGATATGGCGTTGGAGATTTGTGGGTAAGTCATTCATAAACACCATTTCTCACACAACCAGGCTGGTTTCCCCACAGAGTTGCATATACTGATTGATGGTAGTAACCCAATCTTCTGGGCACTAGTTGATTGACATCTTTATGTTGAATAGCTGTTCCTTAATTGATTCTTGCTTCTGTTCAGTAAAGTACTTCTCCTCTAACCATGCTCTTGTAACATCCCAATGAGCAGTGGCTAATGCTGTGGCGAGAGGGTTATTTCCAGCTACTGCTGTAGCTGCGAGGAGTAATCCTCCTAGTCCAGTAGCTGCTACATCCATTAGGGCCATATGGTATGCCTCTCTTGCAGGTCCTCTAAGTTAGGCAGCCAGAATAGGGATCCATCAAGTGCTGACCATTCCCTTGGCTGTGAAGTAGCTTTCCAAATCATCTAGGAATTCTTGAACATATTCCTTAGTATATCCATAAAAGGTAGGTAGTCTGTCTGCTATGGTTTCTTCGTCTTCTTAAGGTCTTCTCCTAGGTAGTTGTAGTAATATGGGCAGTGGCAGTGATAGTGCTGTTCTTGCTTTTGTCTTCCACTATGGGTTTCGGCAAGTTCAGTTATGCAATATAGGTAACAAATCGGTCGAGGTGTCGATTGATTTCCTGCCAGTCGGCACCAATTGTGACAGACTAAAATATATTAATGGCGAAATACTCGGAGTTGAGCAGGTGCAGAAAATATGTTTTAGGAGTCTTAGCGGGTTATGCAGTAGTATCTTAAGAAGGGTGTCAGTATAAGTATTAACTAGCAAGATTTCAAGTGCAATCGATTGAATAAAGTATATCTATTAGAATTTCAAAACTATCCTAATTGCTTACTCCTTGAGTAAGGCTTCAGTATCCCTCGGGTTGTCTGTTGTAAGCTTCCTTAGCTTGTTGCAGTTCAAATTTTATTGATAATTGCGAGCAGAGTATTTATAAGAAATTACAAGGTGCTATATAGGCAGCTACCCAGGTTACTACTTGAATTTCTGATTGGCTCGGCTAAATATAAGGTACAAATTGATTAGCTAAGATATAATAAAATGATATATCAGGTTATAATATAATTAGGCGGTGAAATAATATATCAGATCAAAATACTATTTTAGGTTATAGTATAATTGCAGATCTCAGTAACACTTCAACTCTCAGTAACACTTCAAGTCACATAACTGTGATCTCACATGATCAAATTGTATGTCATCACAAAATGTTCCATCACAATACTTATATTATTCAAAATTGTATCTCAATATTTAATATTATATTTATATCTATAGACCTTTAATTTTATAATATAATTAATATATTTCAAGTAAAATACCTAAATTAAAAAATTATAAGAAATATTATAAAAATGAATTAATTATTTTACCTCTTCAAGATAATATATTAGATATTATAGAGATCAATATTGATAATTGAGGCTATTAGAGCTATAGCAAGAGAGACTAGAATAGAAGAAATTGTGGTAATATATCTACTAATACTACTAGCACTGATAAGTAGTGTGATGGCTGACCCCTAACTTGACTGATTTTCACAAATTTAGTACTATGCTCAATTTATAGTTACTGTGACCCCTGCCCCTTCCATTTTTAGTTAGTGTCATTTTTAGTGAGCGATCTCACCACCAGCAATAAATGTAATTTTTAGTGACTAATCTCATTTTTATTGACAAAATATTATTCGCAGTTATCAAGTCATACTTGTAGTAAAGTCTTTATTAGTTGTTCTTTAGTCTCTCAAATTTGTATAAATACTCCCTCTATTTCTATCTGAATAAATCAGTTTGCACAGAGTCTTGAAATATCTCAATATCAGTCATAGTAAAGCCTGAAGAGTACAGTACAAAGCTGTAGTAAGGATATGCAAAGGGAGATATCATATCCATAATTCTAAGCATTCTCACTTAGTATATATAAACAAATAAACAACTGATTATTAGTACATTTGTCACATCTTGGTGCCAACTGGCAGAAGAGTTATTACAAGGCTAACTCTCACATCCTTATTCAAGCAGGACTGAACTACCCCTTCAAGTAATGACAGCATACCCATAGTGGAAGACAGCATCATTCAAAACAGACCACCAAAAGATACCCTCATTTTTTATATGAAGAAGATTACTGAACAGTTCCGACTCCGAAGAAGAAGAATTTATTATACCCGACCCTTTAGATGGCAATTATAGTGAGACAAGAGAATCTATTACCTCCCTTACAGTACACAACAGGTTATCATTAGACAACGAATCAGCTATTGATTTCGGTGATAACTTACAAGCATTATTTTACAAATTATCCAATGACAAAACAGATGACAAACCAGAAAACAATATATATGAAATAACAGAAAGACTACTAACCTTTACTGGTTATGTACTAGCCAAATTAGTAATCAAGTTCATTAAAGATTTGCAGATTTATAATGCAATCTGACAGTTCAACAATATTGCAAAAGTAAACATCCTAAAAGTAGTTTTATGAGGACCTGCCAAGATTGCATATGACGCCGCAATACTTGCTACAGCAGCAAATGGAGGATTTAACATAGGAGCAGGAGGAGTAAATGTAGAAGCAAATACTACAGTAACCTTTACCAATGCTATTGCATAGTTAAGAGAAATCTACTATACTGCTGATATATAGCAAAGTATGAAAGATCAGCTAGCATCAATATACTAGGGGATAAATGAAAGTCCCTTTGCCTTTCACACAAAGATATGATATGCAGTAAACCTCGTAAGATATCTAGCAGCTAACTAGGACCTCATTATAGAGTAGTCTTTTATAAATGGACTTCATCAAGAAATCGCTCTCCAAGTATTCTCTAGCCCGATTGGACTAAATCATACATAAAAAGTGGATTATGTGCAGAGATATTGGGCCACACGAAACCTAGGTCAAGATATAATGTAACAGATTTTACCAAGCAACCTCTAAGAAACCCATATAGTACTAGTAATTATACCTACTATCGCACTAGCAACAGTCAACTGGAGGGCAGCTTTATAAAAGAATCCAGCTATAGATAATCTCATTGAACAGATGAGCAAGATAACTGTGCATATATCAGACCTTAAAAGGCAAATCAATGCACAGCAGCCAGTCCAATGATTTATAGCAAACTCAACCCCTGCAATAGGATCAAATACATATCCAATCGGCAATTCAAGGTACTTCAGGTGTAACCAAGATAGATATATATCAAAAGATTGCACTTAGCCAGACACAAGAGTATGCAGAAGGTGTGGAGACAAAGAGCACTACACTTTAAGATGCATGACAGAAACAAGCAGAATTGCTCAACCAAGAACCCAAGGATGAACTCAGATAAATGTCATTACCTTTGAAGAAGAAGATTTTAATAGCAAAGACAAGTATAGCCAGGTAAAAGCATTCCCAGCCATGCAGGAAAAACAAAAATCCAGATGTCCCAAAAAGGCAGGATCTCCTTATACAATGAAAACTCTGTGGATAGTACAATGAGTACAAAAATGTAAATTTGACAGTGATGAACAAGACAAGCTCTTCGAAAAAGAGGTGAACTAAATTATCCGAGAAGATATACCAATATCTGAAGCACCTATAAGTAAAGAAAATAAGGAATGCAAATTATGAAAATCAAAGAAATACAGCTTAGACATATAGAAAGAAATAGAGGATATAACCATCCCAGTCAAAATAAGACAACTTACCAAATTTCTGACCTTCTGACAGCAAATCTGAAAAGAGATAAGTGATATACAACCTGGGTATGAAGTAGTGGAGATCAATGCAATACAACAATCAGAGGATAATAAACTACAGAACTCATCAGCATATTCACAATGCCAGATTGAGGAAATTACAATACCATACATTATTGATACAGGCACTGGAGGGTATATTATCAGTAAAATGATGCTCAACTGACTTGGGTGGCAGATTGAAGAAGCCACAACTATGACAATTGTAGTAGCAGATGGACATATCGCAACACCGCTTGGCAAAGTACATGAACTACCCATCCACTTCGATAAACTTATCATCCCAGTATCAGCAATAGTGGTTGACACTATGTTCTATAATCTTGTTATCGAAAATAACTAGCTAAAGAAAGTATAAGTAGTAATTGACCTTGGTGCATGCAAAATATAAATTACCTGGAAAGGATGATACTACGAAATACTCATTGACTTAGAAAGAGAAGTCTGCCTGCAAATGATAGAAGTGATGATGAGGACAAGCAAAAGGAATTTTTCATAATACAGATTATATGAACCAACCAGAAGGCCAAACCTTTGGAACAAAAAAGTAAACAAGCTGCTAGATTTGATCTCTCTACCATCAAAGATATTGAACTGTAACCAGGAGAATCATACATAGTTGGAATGGGAATTGCCACAAAAATACCTCAAGGACATTATGGTCAAATTAAACCAAGGAGTTCCTTAGCAGTTGCTAGAATTATAATTGATGCAGGAGTCATTGATGCAGACTACATGGGTGAAATCAAGATTGTAGTTGTCAACTGACATCGATTCAATATAGCCAAACTCTATGGAGGAGATCGAATTGTACAGCTAATAATCATACCCATCTAGACAGGCAAGGCTATGGAAGTAGCCAGCCTCAAAGAAACAACCAGAGGAGACAAAGGGTTCGGATCTACTGGAATGAATATTACAAAAATTATAATAGAACTCAAGCATGCACTTAAAACAGCAAATAAGAAAGCATACACTTTTGGAGAACAGCTTGATGAAGGAGAAAAGAAGGAGTTAAAAGAACTCATCAATGAATACTCTGATATATTTGCAACAACCTTTGAGGAAATCAACTTGAAACCACCAAAGTACTTTCATCACATTAATGTTCAAGAGCACCCACTGATCAAATGTGCACCATACCAAACACTACCTACATATATTGAATGGCAACAAAAAGAAATCGATGACATGGTCAAAGAAGGAATAGCCACTGAAATGGACAGCTCATGGGGATTCCCAAATATTATTACTTCTAAGAAAGGATTAGAAGCTGAAACCTTTGCTCCAAGAATGTGTACTAATTTTAGGAAGTTAAATGATATCACTAAAGGAGATGCCTTTCCAATACCAAGAATTGATGACATCTTCTCAAAGATACCAATCCGTACAAGTCTCTATATAACTCTCAACATAACTAGTAGATATTATCAGATGGGACTTGATGAAGAATCATAGGAAATCGCTTCCTTTATAACCCTGCAAGGCTATTGAAAATATTTATGAATACCATTTAGACTCAAGAACACACCAGCAAGCTTTTAGAAAATGATGACTAAGATATTCGGAGATCTCATCAGAAAAATATTACTAGTGTACATTGATGACATTACAATATTTACAATAACATTTCAGGATCACATCAAGGCATTATGCAAAGTATTCAACTGAATGAGAATTGAAGGTCTTTATTTAAAACCAAAGAAGTGTACATTCGCTGCAGAAAAAGTTATAATGCTTGAGCACATTATCAACAAGAAAGGAATTTGAACCAATCCAGCCAAAGTGGAAGCTGTTACCAAATTCAAATAACCTACAAACTGAACAGAAATGCATACCTTTCTGAGACTAGTCTTGTACTACTATCGATACATATGCAATTTTGCAAGCTTAGCTGAACCCCTATATGCAACTCTTACAAAAAGTTACAATTGGGTGGAAATTGATGAAGAACAAAGTAAACTCGAGCAAGAAATACTCAATGCATTGAAGAAGGCTTTGGCAACTATATCTGTATTGGCAAAACCAAACTGGACAAAGCTTTTCAAGCTTTATACTAATGCAAGTGCAATAGGAGTAAGGGCAATTCTTTCACAAGACAATACCAAAGACCTAGAATGAGTAATTTATTATACAAGCAGAGGAACCCGCAATGTTGAGAAGAATTATGAATCAACTAAATTGGAGTATCTTGCAGTCATATGAGTAGTCAAGTGGTTTAGGTATTATCTCATCGGATGACACTTCAAAGTTATCATAGACTATTCGGTACTCAAATGGTTATTTAATAGATCCAATCCAAGTGAAATATGTACAGTAGATCATGATGCTTCAAGAATATGATTTCATGGTGAAATTCAGAAAAGGAAAAACTAATCAAAATACTGATATACTCAGCAGAATACCATTATTAGATACTCAAGGCAGGGCACAGTAATGAATGCAATACTATACTATGATCTAGTAATCTGGTTGATAAGGAGGGAGATCAGAGAAGATGTAGAGAATTGGATAAAGAACATTTTACTAACTACCAGCAGACAGTATGAAATTCAGAATAATTTATTATACTGTAAAAAGGAAGGACATATTATTCTAGTACTTTAGAAGAAGGACATATCAATGAGAGGAGACTGAAAGATTTATACAAGTATGAAATGCCCCGATTCAACAATGACAAATATCTCCAAAGCCAAGTCATTGAAGCATACTGAGCCTTAGAAGACCCTCCATCTGAACTATTACCTGAGGAAGGATCTACCTTATGAAGGACTCAAATAATAATAAAGAACATCGATATTGCTCAGAAATGACAGACACAAGACGAATTTCAGGCCTACTATAAGATCACCAGGATCTGGGAAGAAGATCTCGAACATGTATGGGACCGATGACATACAGAGGCATGCAAACAAGCACTACATCAAGGGATTCCACTCCAATCTCAAAGGATCGCCCTCCGGATTTATAGACTCTTCCAGTTCCAACCAGCCACCTTGAAAAGACTTACCAAAATTAGATCATTCACATTTCACCAACTATCTCAAACTACCTTTGAGGAACTTAAAGAAGAAATCTGCATAGTACAAAGAGATTTCAACTAATTGGAACAGTTCTTTAATTTGTAAAACCTTTTAACCATCTTAACTTTTTAACTATCATAAATCTTTAACCATCTTAAATCTATATCCTATATAACTCATTACATTACATAAATTCATAACTAGTTTATATTTCGAATAGCTAATAGTTTTGAGAGTAGTAACAGAGCAGCTATCCATATAGCACCTCTTCAAAAACTATATAAATATCCCTCTTTATTTCTATTCAATAAATCTTTGCCTGAGCTTGAGCCCAATATGACTCTAATAATCCAAATGCAACTGGTAAAGAAAGTATTGCTTAGTGAATTCGAGCTGAGAAAGAGAACCTTTTTGATATCTAATAAATAATTAATTGCTGATATATATCCGAAGGGACTAATATTCCCTAGTGCCTCTTAAACACATACTTTAATATCTTTGCAGTTTTATTCCTCCACACACTCTATTTTCCACTTTGGTTTTACCTACAGTACAGATTTTAGCCCAGCTACTGGTTCCCGATTGAGCCTCCTATATCCTCTATACTTAGCCAATTCCAGAGCCTCATTCTCACATTTTGGCGCCCAATGTAGGGGGTAATATTTAATTTTATTGAGTATATACCCCAGTGATATACTTTCACTACCATGAACAATCTTGACAAGATGGACCATCCAGACATACCACCAAGATTAGTAAGGACACTGATTCAGAAACACTACCAAAGACTATCACAAGAATCAGATAGATTAGACATATCTATAAGTACTATTGGAATTACTATCACCTATGAGCATATTTAACTATTAAGAGAAGGAACTGAAAGTAAACATGACAGTGAAGGAGTAGAAAGTATCTACCAAGAAAAATTGGATAGACCAATCTGGCATTGGACTGATGATTTTAAAATCAACACACTATTTGAAGAATAAGAAGAAGAACTAACAGAACAAAATTTTGACATATCACTATCACTACCTATCTTTTCAGAATACATACCAGCTAAGTTAGTAAACCAATTCATTGACGACATTCAACTTTATGTTACAGCAAGAGGACTAAACATGGCACAACATAGCAGTATCATTGTGGCAGCACTTAGAGGATTGGCAAAAACCCAATACAATGCAGCGATTGCAGCAGGAGCAGCAAATGGAGGATTAGCAGCACCACCAACTGATGTAGCATCTATCATAACCTATTATACATGGTTGAGAACCAGATATCACACAGCGAAAATATAATAACAGCTGAGGGATCAGATCATGTAAACTGTATAAGAAAAAGGCCAGTCACCTTTGGAGTTCTATACCAAAGTCTGAGATATGATCAAAACCGCAGGATATGTAGATACAGTTCAAGACTAGGTAGCAGAATTAACCTTCATACAGGGAATACAAGCAGAATTAGCACTCACGATTCAGTTATCACCTACTACCCTCAACTTACTTGGAAAAGTTAATTTTGCTTAGAGATATTGGCTAGCACAAAATCCAAGTCAAGACATCTACCAACAGATGGTGGTGCCTATATTCAGAAGAAGAGAAGTTAGTGAGCCATATCAACCTACACCAGTCATCAATGCAATATCAACTAGAAAACCAGTACCTACCAAGCAAGATATTGATGAGTTAACTGCCAAGTTTGCCAGGATGGAAGCATATATTGCCAACATTGAGAAAAAGTAGTACTAACCTAAACAACAGCCTTACAACTCTTCTTATAGTGCCCAATCTGCAAATTGGAACAACAACTAGAATAACAGGAATTACAATTAATTCTTGATATGCTACAAATGTGGAGAAGAAGGATACATTGCCAGAAATTGTCAGTCAGAGACAAATAGAAGAGCAGAACCAAGCAACAGTAACTACTAACAGCAGGCTAAACAGAGAGACAGGATGTACCTTATACAAACACCAACCCTTCAGATTCAAGAGATCTTCGAAGACAGTGACAATGAAGATATCTGGATTCTACCAGTCATACCAGGAAGGAAACTAGGCTGACCTCTAGGAAAATCTTACAATCGCCCAGAAGGAAACAAGAAGAATGAGGAACCTAAGGTAGTTATCAAGTGCAAGAAGCCTGAAGTCATATATGAGGCCCTGGATTTCAGCAAGTTTGAAGAACCTAGTCAAGATCAACCGATATCAGAAAGCCCAAGCCATGAAACCCAGACTCGATGTACCAAAACCTATCACTATAATGCCTGGGAAGATATGAAGAATCGACAGGTTAGTATGATCTTTGCTCAAGTAGTGGAACTCAATCCGGCCATTAAGACCCAAATCAGAGAAGGACTGAGTGATATCAAACCAGGATTCAAGGTGATTGAGATCAACCAGGCCCAACCATTGGCAGAAGAAATGAGTAATGAAGAAGATACCAGGAAAGCCTCGGCCATTACCACATATACTATCGAGTTAATACCATTTGAAGCTATTATCGATTCAGGAGTAGGAGGATACATCATTGCCAAGAAAGCACTTGACAGATTGGGATGGGGAATTGAACTGCCAACAAGTCTGAACTTCACTACATCAGGCGGCAACCATGTAATACCCCTTAGAAAAATGAAGGACATTCCCATCCGATTCGGAGATATCATCATACCTGTGACCATGCTTGTCGTCGACACACAGACCTATGATGTTATCTTAGGAAATGAATGGCTAGACAAAGCAAGAGCCATCATCGATATCTTTGATGAAAGAATGAGGATTATCTACAGAGGAAGAACCTTCCAGATCCCTATCAACATTCAAAAGGGAGCTTGACCTGAAATAGAGGATGTTACACATGAACCCGATTAAGTTATGATTGCCCAGCCTGGATCAAGCCATGATATTAACTTCGAGGATACAGATGATAAAGAAAAAGCTCAACATAGCTGGTGACTACTCTATAAAAAGGAATGAAACTACCTCATCAATTAGAATATGAAATACCAATACTGTCCATTCTGCAAATAAAGGATTTATTATGCAGAAATGATGTGTGACTGTCCATAAACAAAGTGGATCCCAAAAGAAGATAGCTTGCAGGAACATATGCCTGCCAAACTATAGATATATAACAAGCCTTCACAACCTAAGAAGTAAGAAATGCTAGACCTTCATCAAGGACCTTACTCAGAAAAATAACCACACCCCTTTAAAGATGGAAGCTGCATCTGGGATATCTGCAAAGAGAAGGCACCTTTCATTAACAAGTCACATTTCTTTGGAAACTGAGATAATTTTCAGAACAAATACTGGGATGAATGGAACATATGAGACATGTGGATAGTAGCCAAAAAATTGGAGTACCCAAACCAACACTTTGACTACAAGTATCATGGAACCTACCTTGAAGACTGGGACAATGAACATCACCAAGAACACAATGAAGACATGATCAACGTTATGATAAATGCTCACCAAACCAACTACGAGCTACCATTACCTCAGCACGCTACAGAAGGATCAGCAGGACTTGACCTTATGACCCCAGAAAGCATATCTCTACAACCTGGAGATAGTACAATTCTCAACACCAGATTTGTCTTAGAAATACCAGAAGGATATTTCGGAATGGTAAAACCAAGGAGCTCATTGGCAAAAGCAGGACTCACTACAGATGCAGGAGTAATCGATCAAGATTATACCAGAACTATCAGAGTCATTGTAGTCAATCGATACCAAACCAATCAGATTGACCTAGAGAAAGGAGACTGAGTTGCACAAATGATTATCCTACCTTATACAACAGTTACACTCTGAGAGCAACACCCCAACTTGGTCAGAACTACAGCCAGAGGTCAAGGTAGATTTGGATCAACTGGAGTTAATGCAGCTATCATAAACTGACAACAAATTTCAGTAAACCGAAAAGAAGAAGGAAAGAATGACCACCTAGCAGTCAAAATCGGAAGAAACTTACAAGAAGGACAAACCATGGAAATTAAGGCAATTATCAACAGGAACCAAGATATCTTCATAACAAGTTTGGAAAGTACTACAGGAGCAGACCCCAAGTACCAACATCATATCGATATAGGTAACCATGAACCAATCAAGAAGGCACCCTACTACCTCAACCCGAGCTACTGAAAATAGGTTACCAAAGAAATCACTCAACTAGAAAATGATAGCATAATCATCAAATCAAAGAGCCCTTGAGGATTCCCTATTGTCATTGTACCAAAGAAGGAAATTATCATTAATGAGGACAAGACTAGAACTGAAATAACAGCCCCAAGATTCTGTATAGACTTCCGAGCCCTTAATGCCATTACCAAAAAGGATGCATTTCCTATATTAAGGATTAACGACTTACTGGATTTAGTGGAGAAGCAGCTTCAATACTTCTTGAGTTTCGATTTATACATTGGATATCATCAAATTACACTCACTCCTGAAGTAAGTGAACAATCTGTATTTGTAATACAAGATGGTCACTACTAGTACACCCAGATGCCCTTTGGGTTATGCAATGCCCTACCATCTTTCTAAAAAGCAATGACCAATGTCTTCAGAGATATGATTAGCAAGAACATCACAGTATATATCAACGATATTCAGCTATACTTACCAGACTGGCCAAGTCATGTCAAAGGAATCATTGAGATTTTTCACAAACTTCGAGAAAGTAGATTCAGATATAAAGCAAAGAAGTGTACAATCAGAGAAACAGAAATGAAGTACCTTGGATTCATCATCACAGCAGAAGGACTGAGGACTGACCTGAGCAAGACCAAGGAGATCTGAACCTACCTAGTACGTACAAATGTATTCGAGTTATGAGCCTTTTTGGGACTAGCAACCTTCTACCAAAAATTCATCAAGGACTTTTCTATGATTGCATAACCTCTGCACTACCTGCTTAAGAAAAGAATCCAGTTTGAATTCGGAATGCCCCAATGTTTAGCTATGGAAGAACTCAAAGAAGCTCTCATAAGTGCACCAATTCTGAAATGACCTGACTGAGAAAAACTGTTTACCTTATATACTGATGGATTAGCTAAAGGACTCGGAGCTGTCCTAATGCAGATAGATGAATAAGGGAATGAATATATGATTGCATACACTAGCAAAGGAATCAATCTAGTACAAGCTAATTACAAAGCAACCAAATTGGAATACTTGGTAGCAACTTAGGCAATTAAGTACTTCTGCCACTACCTGATTGGATAAAAGTTTACCCTCGTCACAGACTATGTGGCCCTCAAGTGGTTATTCAACAAAGTTCAACTTACCAGAATCTATGCCTGATGGATCATAAGACTTCAGGAGTATGACTTCAAGGTTCAGCACAAACCCGAAAAGACACACCAGCATGCCAACACATTGTCTAGAATACCAAGAAGGGAAACGTTACCCCAAGAAAAGACTGTGCGATTCCAATGAATTAAGAGCTATACTATCAGATCACAACATATTTAGGAGGAGGAAAAATATCAATAGTCAACAAATGGAGAAAAAAGATTATACTTAGGAGCCAACAAAACTTTGAATATCAGGATGGAGAGTTATACAAAATATCACAAACAGATAAAGAATATCGACATATAGTTATCCCAACACATTGTGTGAATAATATTTTATCAGGAGCACATGATTATCACTTATCTGGACATCAAGAAGTAGAACGAATCTATCAGCAGTTAGCAAAAATTTACTGGTGGCCACAAATATGGAAAGATATACAACATTATATCAGAACATGTGACACTTGCCAGAAGAGGAAAATGATCAAGGATTTTATACCCTGGCAACCCAGTATAACACCAAATACCCTTTTTGAACATATCAGAATCGACATAATTGGACCCCTTCCATGGACTCTTACTGGAAAGAAATACATCATTGTAGCAGTTGACTGGTTAATGAAATGGCCTGAAGTAGAATCCTTGGAGATATCAGATGCTCAGATAATATTAGAATTTATATATGAACAAATCATCTGCTAA
This sequence comes from Endogone sp. FLAS-F59071, assembly GCA_003990785.1. Taxonomy (NCBI): domain Eukaryota; kingdom Fungi; phylum Mucoromycota; class Endogonomycetes; order Endogonales; family Endogonaceae; genus Endogone; species Endogone sp. FLAS-F59071. The sequence continues at coordinate 20,211 of RBNK01000045.1, read as the reverse complement.
CATAGACTACCAAAACAGATAATATCTGACAGAGGAACAGAATTTTACAATGATCTAGTAAAAGAATTAAATCGGACATATCGTATCCAACATATTTGAACCACTACCTATCACCCTCAAGGAAATGGACTCACCGAACAAATGAACCAGACAATCAAGAATACAATTTCAAAGATGAGTAAGACATATCCTGACTGGGACTTTTAGTTACCATCTACACTATTTGCAATCAGATGCTTATAACAGAAGACTATGACTTTCAGCCCTTTCGAGTTAGTTTATGGGAGATTGCCAAATAGGGGAGTACCACAAGCCGATATGAGAGAATCACATGAAGAATGAATTTGGAGCTTAATGACATATGATATGGAAAAACTGAAATGTATTTGAAACAAGGCACAAAAGTTTATCTAGAAAGTGCAAGATTGACAGAAATACAAGAATCCGCTGATTGAAACATTAAATATTGGAGATCAAATCTTGATATACCGAAATATAGTTGAAGCCTCTTGGTCAGCAAAACTCGAACCAAAATGGGAAGGACTATACTATATTCAAGATATGAAGGGAACCTCGATCTGAATCCAAAGCCTAAAAGGAACAATTGAGCCAACACCGATACACCATGGAAAAGTTAAATGATACTTTATACGAAATTGATTTATTAGCTGTCTGGAAGATGATGCTTATAAATAGGGGAGTAATGAGAGGAGACTGAAAGATTCATACAAGTACGAAATGCCCTGATTCAACAATGATGAATATCTCTGAAGCTGAGTCATTGAAGTATACTGAGCCTTAGAAGACCCTCCATCTGAACTATTACCTGAGGAAGGATCTACCCTACGAAGGATTCAAATAATAATAAAGAACATTGACATTGCTCAGAAATGACAGATATAGGATGAATTTCAGGCTTACTATAAGATCGCCAGGATCTGGGAAGAAGATCTTGAACATGTATAGGACTGATGACATGCAGAGGCATACAAACGAGCACTATATCAAGGGATTCCACTCCAATCTCAAAGGATCGCTCTCCGGATTTACGGACTCTTCCAGTTCTGACCAGCCACCTTGAAAAGACTTACCCATCTGCATTTCACCAACTATCTCAAACCGCCTTTGAGGAACTTAAAGAAGAAATCCGTATAGTATAAAGAGATTTCGATCAATTGGAACAGTTTCTTAATTTGTGAAACCTTTTAACTATCTTAACTTTTTAACCGTCATAAATCTTTAACCATCTTAAATCCATACCCTATATAACTTATTACATCATATAAATTCATAACTAGTTTATATTTTAAATAGCCAATAGTTTTGAGAGTAGTAACAGGGCAGCTACCCATATAGTACCTCTTCAAAAACTGTATAAATATCCCCCTTTATTTCCATTCAATAAATCTTTGCCTGAGCTTAAGCCCAATACAAGTCTAATAATTCAAACACAACTGGTAAAGAAAGTATTGCTTAGTGAATTCAAGCCAAGAAAGAAAACCTTTTTGACATCTAACAGATAATTGATTACTAATACACATCTGAAGGGACTAATATTCCCTAGCGCCTCTTAAATATACACTTTAATATCTTTGCAGTTTTATTCCTCTACACACTCTATTTTTCACTTTGGTTTTATCTACAGTATGGATTTTAGCCCAGCTACTGGTTCCTGATTGAGCCTCTTATATTCTCTATACTTAGCCGATTCCAGAGCCTCATCCTCACATTAAACATTTTATCATTAGTATACCATTATCTATTATCTAGATACGTAGGCCAGGACAATACTTTATACTGACTTAGGAATTCAGCATAGTGGCCTAAAATGCAAGATGACATAACTAACTTTATATGAAATTGCAACACATGCTAAAAATGAGTAAGAGTAAAAGACATACTCTAAGCTGCTTCTGCAACCATCAAGGCTGAGCTATTTTCACATATCAGAATAGATGTCATAGGACCTATACCAGTAACATTAATGGGAAAAAGATATATTGTTTTAGCAGTAGATTTCTTTACAAAATATCTGGAAGCAATAGCAGTTAAAGACACAGATGTAGAGACAGTGACCAAGTTCCTACATACTGATATTATTTGCCAACATAAAGTACCAAAGGAAATAACCAGCAACTGAGGTATAGAGTTTCTGAACAAACTAATCAAGGAACTTGAGCAAACTTATCATATCAAGCATATCTAAATGATATCATACCACCTACAGGGAAATAGTCAAACCGAATGCACTAACCAGATGGTTAAGAATATTTTAGCAAAGATTATCGATCAAGAAGCAACATAGGACTATTATCTTGATAGCACTCTTTTTGTGGTTTGAACTATTCGACAGGCCTTAATAAAGTTCAGCCCCTTTGAGCTTATATATGGGAGGCTGCCAAACTGAGAATTCCACTACCCTGAAAAAGATGTTAGAACATATGACGATTATTTATAGGCTTATATCGCACAAGATATTAGCAGATTACAATTAGTCTGAAAGAAGGCATCCGTGTTCATCAACAAGATATAGGAGAGGTAATGAATAAACCAAAATAGAAAGGTGAATGCAACCCTCTTGCATATCGGAGATCAAGTTCTCGTATACCAGAATATTGTGGAATCTTCATGGTTGGCTAAATTACAATCGAAGTGAGAAGGACCATACTTCATACAAGCTATAAAAGAAAGTATAATCTGGCTTAGGAGACTCAATGGTTCTATTCTCCCTGCCCCAGTCCATCAAAGTAAAATCAAGATTTATTATGCCTAACAAATGCAGTCCAAAGAAGGATATAAAGAAAGCAATCAAGGAGGTACTAATGAGGGAGCTAGACCTGATCGATATGGTTCTCTTGGATGAAGAGGAAAACTCTGAAAAACTCCTTATTCTGATATGGCAGTATCATAAATGGCTATGTAATCAAAGCTGAGTTACTGATATCACTATCAGGTTTCATTAAGGATATGCTTGCTATCTCTGATGTCACTTACAGAAACAGGAGATACTATTGTCAAAATTTGAAAAAGACATAGCCGACAGAACCTACACACTCTTCTTTAGATACAAATAGGTTTTATTCAGATTTTATAAAAAAACTATTGACATCATCAAACTTACTTATACAGAAATTGCTCAAATTCATCAGGCTGTTAAAAACGAAATTACTATACTTTTATCTAGTCTTGAGGATGAGATATTCCTAGTTGAGCCCCCAGATGTGATGGCCAACCCCAACTTGACTGATTTTCACGAATTTAGTATTATGCTCAATTTGTAGTTACTATGACCCCTGCTCCTTCCATTTTTAGTTAGTGTCATTTTTAGCAAGTGATCTCACTACTAGCGACGAATATAGTTTTTAGTGACCGATCACATTTTTATCAATGAAATATTATTTGCAGTTATCAAGTCATACTTATAGTAAAGTCTTTATTAGTTGTTCTTTAGTCTCTCAAATTTGTATAAATACCCCCTCTATTTCTATCTGAATAAATCAGTTTATACAAAGTCTTGGAATATCTTAATATCAGTCATAGTAAAGCCTGAAGAGTACAACATGAAGCTGTAGTAAGGATATGTAAAGGGAGATATCGCATCCATAATTCTAAGCATTCTCACTTAGTATATACAAATGAACGAATAACCGATTATTAGTATATTTGTTATAGTAGATCCTAAAAAATTTTACTTATAAGAATCTGAACTTAGAATACTAGTAGATCTACTATATTATATCTCATTGAAGTTTATTAAGAACTAAATTATAATGTACTAAAGTCCTACTATAAAGTTTGGAAATATATTATAAGCCTCAAATTATATTATAATCAATTAATTTATTAGCTTTATCTTAATATATAAGAAGAGTACTACTCTTGCTACTAGTATAAGAGCTCCTAGTGATAGTAGAACAGATAGTGCTTCTGGTAGTAGTAGTGCTCTATTAGAAAAATAGTTAATTAATCTATAAACTATTTTACTAAGAGCTATAAATAAAATAGCTATAGATATAGATGCTAGTTATAGACTATAAACTATTATTAATAAATAGCTGCGAACTACCCTAAAACTTTACTAAAATAATATTACAAACTATGAACATCTCTAAAACAATATTACAAATCATGAATTAGCTAGAACAGCTTGCAAACAGCCTGTGAATAGCTTATAAGTATAGATGCTAATCATAGACTACAAACTGAAAATAGTTTCCTGATATCTATATTACTATTAGAGTTTTGCCTAATTTTTTTTTTTTTTAAAAAAAAGCATTTAAAATATCTTTAATATAAATAAAAAATATATATATATAATTTAGAATATACTATTATTAACTAATAGTATTGCTTTACTATTTATTATTTCACTCTTATTATAAAGTTTTATATAAAAAATATAGTATATATAGCTCTTTAAACTATAGCTCACATTTAGCTATCTAGAATATAGTAGATTTATATATATATACTAAATTTGTATATTATTCTTATATATAGAGTTAAAGTTGTTAATCTGGGAGGCAGTTCAGAGTAAGAGTAGACTAGAGGTTAGATAAAAGCTTCAAATAAATAAATAAAAAGATTAGTTGTAATATTTTCTCTACCTCTAAATTAGTAAAATACTAAAAGAAATATATGAACAGTTAAAAATCATATGAATAGTTAAAAATCAAACTAAGAATTAAGTGAAATAGAATTCTTTTACAAGGTTGTACTAAAAATTGAATAAGACAATCTATCTAATTATAATTATTTCTATTTGTTATATTAAATTATTTATTTACTTGAATAACAATTGCTCTATACTCAAAGCTAGCCATGTTAATGATATAAATATCACTATTAGATGAAAGATCAAACTTGTATCCTGAGGCTTCTTAATAAGTAATAAAGGTGTTATAGTGCTCTATAGAAATCTTTTTACCAATTAATAAAGGCAATCTGTATATATAAATGTGTCAGCACTGGAAGATCTTTATTATGCCACATAGCAAGCAAGCTCCATACATTTACTTATCCTCAGTTTTATTAGATAACTAGGCATTCGAAGGCAAAGAGGCTTGGATTTCTTGTATTTGCCCATTGAAGATTTCAGTTGAAAAAAAAAAAAAAAAAGCTTAATTACTTGTAAGCCACCTAAGCTGTGACCGCCTTTCCTGCAGATAAAGAAACCGATTTGGGGAATAAGGCTCCGAATGAGACGTCCGGACCGGTGGACCGACGGTCTGGGACCCAGGACCAGACCGGACCGTACCATATAGTTTGAAGACGTGTGTATCGTTTAATCGTTTAAACCTTTAAAATGCCTTGCTTTTCAGTCTGTTCAACCTTTTTTTTTCCAAAGCCGTTTGATTTACGCGCTCTTTTTGGAAAAAATAAAAAAGGCGACAGAGACCCACCGTGGAGAAAACCCTATGGGCGCCCAATGACGTCTTTTTTCAGGGGTCCAGCTGTGATCTTTGTATTCTTTGTTCTCCTAACATTATATACATCAATTACTTTTGTTTATTAGTGCTATTATATTACTTTTTATCAATCAGCTGCTGCCGCACTCGTTTACATGACCAGGCTATACACTACAAACGAGTTCTCGCCTAAATGATCGCCACTCCCCACTGCAATAAAATTTCTAACCACAACTTAGACATTTGTTTTCTCTTAAAGGTGAACGTGGGAATAAAACCCGCTTTTCCTGAACCACTTGGCCTGTTCAAAAAAAATATTTGATCCCCTGCCCTTCACCGTTACAGCCCAAACTCTAATTTACTAAACTAGTATATAAATATAGAAGATAACCTTATCTGTATTTACTAATGACCAATAAACGTGACAATTTTACCTTTAAAAGGAATATATATATAAATATATAATTATGAACTCATGTTTTACCCTTTCCGCAATAATGTGCAGGCAGGCAGGGTTGGAAGAGTGCAGTATACAAATAGGGAAATAAGTACAAAATCGTCCTGGCAAGATAATCAGAGCGCACGCCTGCATATGTAGCACAATAATGGTCAAAAAAAAAAAGTCTCGTTGACATCACGAACCAACATTACTGCTCTGACACTTTTAATCCAACTGGCATGTTTTTGCAAGAATACACCGATTTACGGAATTTCAAACGCCCCATTGTTCTGGATCGCCTCGCCAACATCTTTACGCGAAATGTAGAGCGGATCAGAACGTGGAAGGTAATGCTACCAAGAAAAGATTGACAGGCAAATCGTGTTCCGATCGACGTTGTTTATTTTGCATGCCTCTCGGCGGATCTGTCCTAGTTTGGGGTTTGTGCCAGAATTGGAACACCTTCGCTCCCAAAACAGTCAAACCAACAAAGCCGGTTTGTATGTAAGATTTGTATTTAAAGCTCACTGACTATACAGCATCCCTTCAAACTACAGCCCCACTCCACGCTTCTTCACTTCATACAATCACAATGACAAACTCTATAACTATCACCGGGTACGAGACCCACGACATCCGCTTCCCAACTTCCAAGCACCTGGACGGGTCCGATGCCATGAACAAGGACCCAGACTACTCTGCTGCCTACGTCATCTTTCATACCACTACCAACCTTGAGGGCCATGGCCTGACCTTCACGTGCGGTCGTGGCACGGAAGTGTGTGTCGCGGCGATCGAAGCGCTCGCTCCCAAGCTCGTCGGGCAGTCGCTCACGGACCTGACGCGTGACATGCGCGCCACATGGCGTTTGCTCACCGGTGACAGCCAGCTCAGGTGGATCGGCCCGGAGAAGGGTGCAATCCACCTTGCCACGGGTGCTGTGATCAACGCTGTGTGGGACTTGTGGGCCAAGGCCGAGGGAAAGCCGCTGTGGAAGCTCGTGGTTGACCTGAGTCCCGAGGAGTTGGTGGGAGCTATCGATTTCAGATATATTACGGATTCGATCACGCCGGAGGAGGCGCTTGAGGTCTTGAAAAAGAACGAGTCAACAAAGGCAGCGAGAGAGAAGGAAATGAGGGAGGATGGGTATCCTGCTTACACCACCTCGATCGGTTGGCTCGGTAAGCATTGTATTCAATCTCCAGGTCTTGATCAATTCCTCTTCAAACACTGTAATCGACTTTGCTCTTAACCACCGCAATCACCTCTCACAATTCATCACCGCCACTTCTAGGCTACAGTGACGATAAAGTCCGGCAATTGTGCCGTGAGGCGATCGCTCAGGGGTGGACACATTTCAAACAAAAGGTGGGCGGCGATATGGCACAGGACGTGCACCGCGCGCGACTGATCCGTGAGGAAATCGGGCCAGATGCGCACCTTATGATGGACGCGAATCAAGTGTGGGACGTGCAACAGGCGATTGACTGGATGCAGCCGCTGTTGGAGTTCAAGCCGCATTGGATTGAGGGTGAGTATTGGTGGAATTAGAGATGGGACAAAGGATGATTGGAGAGGGTGTGAAGTAACATAATGGTCGGGGAGACGTACAACACGATTCTTATTCACCTGAATGCATGACATGGCCTGTTACTCATCTGCACAATTAAATTTACCTTTTTTAAATCCCGTAGAGCCTACTTCCCCTGATGACATTCTTGGCCATGCCACAGTTCGCAAGGCCCTCTATCCTCGTACCAAGGTCGCGACGGGTGAGCACATCCAGAACCGCATCATCTTCAAGCAACTCTTCCAGGCGCATGCGATCGACTTCTGCCAGATAGACGCCTGCCGTGTTGGCGGCGTAAACGAAGTACTAGCTATCCTGCTCATGGCTAAGAAGTTTGGCGTACCCGTTTGTCCGCATTCGGGCGGTGTGGGCCTGTGTGAGTACACGCAACATCTCGCTATCCTCAACTACATCGTTATCTCGGGCTCCAATGAAGGCTGTTTACTTGAGTTCGTCGACCATCTGCATGAGCACTTTATTGATCCTGTCAGGATGAAGGGTGGGAAGTACGTCGCGCCCACGCTACCGGGGTACAGCATTGAGATGAAGAGGGAAAGTATCGCCGCGTACGAGTTCCCGAATGGGAAGGTTCATGCCAAGTAGTAGGTTGGTGGGGTGTGGTGAGCGGGATTATCCAAGGTTTAATCACCTTGTGCCAGTTATTGAATACTCTTGGCATTTATTTTATCTATTATTTACCCAAAATATCAATGAGAGACACCGCATAATTACGGCTATAGATTTGAATTAAAAAAAATAAATGAATGCCATTATATGCTACAGTGCGGTGTGAAAATTTTGTGAGTAAAGATGGCTTATCCCACTGATCGTCTACGCGCGTGGCTTGGAGTGAGTCACATTCTTGGAGTGAATCACTTTGAACCAGTCGTCTTGCGGCTCTCCACTTTAAAATTTTGAGCCGCGTCGTCTTCGAAAAGCACGTCAACCACTAAACTCTCACCACACTACTCCTACACACCATGCTCGATATCAACCTACTGCTTGAAGATAAGGGCGGAAACCCTGAGCTCGTGCGCGAGTCGCAGAGAAGAAGGGGTGCCCCTGTCGAGCTCGTCGACGAGATCATCACCATGTACAAGGAATGGGTAAAGAGTGCGTATTCATGTTTGCGTAGTGCAATATTGGGCAGGACGCGACGGGGAGTTGGGGAGTTGAGGGGATAATAGTTGGTTGGCACTACCGTTGTTGTGTACATTGCGTTTGAGGACGCGCTACATGAACTAGTAAGCGGAGGACAGCAAAGCAAAAGAATGAAGCCACAACAGCCAATTTCCCACCAAATCAAATGGCTTCCAGGCTCGTCAATACATCAGCGATATCCCCCTTTATAGTGGCATTACTCGAACGTTTCGGCATAGACAGCATAATTCCCTCACACAAGGTCCATTTCAGCTGACCTACCTATTTTCTATTTTCCCCAAACAACAGTCCGCTTCGATCTCGATCAGAAAAATAAACAATTCAATGCAGTCCAGAAAGCGATCGGGCAGAAGATGAAGGCCAAGGAAGACCCGGGGAGCCTGACGGACGAGAAGAACCAGCTAGCCAAGGATAAGGAAGACATGGCGGTCTGGGAGAAAGTTATGGAGAACGCGTGGAAAGAGAAACTCGCTACCATCGGGAACATTGTGCACACCAGTGTGCCGACAAGCATGGATGAGGTGGGTGTGGTGGCAACTAGAGGTTGAAGACGTGACGCTGTGGTTTGTGTATAGGGGGGATTGTTGCAATATTTGCTTTGGAATGGGAAGTAGTTGCGATGACAAAACGGGCTAGGTAACCCAAATCGCGCAACTGGAGCCATATTATTATTACTATTTAAGACAGAGAGAGTGAGCCCAATCAAACCTGCTGAATTGGCTCATCCAGAATATCGTATCCCCCCACCTTCATCCCCTCCTGCATAGGACAACAACGAGGTGATCCGCACCTACAACCATGAGGGCATTGTGCCTATCAAGAAATCCAATATCCTTTCGCATCACGAGGTCTTGCACTGTATCGACGGCTACGACCAGGAGCGCGGCGCCAACATCGCTGGCCACCGTGGCTATTTCCTTACCAACGATGGCGTCGACCTCAACCTCGCCCTCATCCAGTATGGTCTCTCATTCCTTGGTCGTAGGGGATACAAAAAACTGCAGACCCCATTCTTCATGCGCAAGGAGGTCATGGCCAAGACGGCGCAGTTGAGCCAGTTTGACGAGGAGCTGTATAAGGTCCGTGAAGGAGAGAAGATTTGAGCGAGGAGAGGAATTTGCAGATACGAGAGGGAAGAGAGAGAAAGAATCAGGGCAGTTAGGGATTTGGTTTGCTACTGATTTCGTGACAAAATGTGTGCGAGAACGAAATGATAACAAATTGCCGGCGGAATATAATTTCGCTATTCAAATATATTGACTAACTATTCTTATTTGCCATAACCACTCTCGATACCTCCAGGTCACCGGTGAGGGTGAGGACAAGTACCTGATTGCCACCTCCGAACAACCCATTTCAGCCTTCCATTCGAATGAGTGGTTCGAGCAGCCTGAGAAACAGCTGCCACTAAAGTAAGTGTTGTGCCGGTTTTTGTTTTTGTTTTTGTTTACCTTTTTTTTTTTTTTTTGGAAAAAAAAAAAAAAAAAAAGTATAGAAACGAAGTCATTATGCACATCCTTTAAGAATCCTGCCTTGATGATTATAATCTCCAAAGGCGTACAAAAATAACGCATATGACCGTTAACGTATGCCGCACATACTACGTCTTACTTTATCTACAGATACGCCGGCTATTCCACTTGCTTCCGCAAAGAAGCTGGCGCCCACGGCAAAGACACCTGGGGTATTTTCCGCGTTCATCAATTCGAAAAGATTGAGCAGTTCGTGCTAACGGACCCCGAAAAGTCGTGGGACATGTTCTACGAGATGATCACGACCTCTGAAGAATTTTTCCAGTCCCTCGGTCTTTCCTACCGAGTCGTGGCCATTGTGTCTGGCGCTCTCAACAACGCCGCAGCTAAAAAATACGACCTTGAGGCCTGGTTCCCCTTCCAGGGCGAGTTTAAGGAGCTCGTCTCATGCTCCAACTGTACTGATTACCAGTCCCGCCGTCTGGAGATCCGGTGCGGCGTTAAGAAGATGAACGACCGCGAGAAGAAGTACGTACACTGCCTCAACTCGACGCTGTGCGCGACGGAGAGGGCGCTGTGCGCGCTGCTCGAGAACTGGCAGACCGAGGATGGAGTCAAGGTACCACCGCCGCTGGTGCCGTTCATGGGGGGGAAAGAATTCATCCCGTTCGTGAAGGCGGCGCCGAATAAGGTTCGTGTCGGGAATTGGGGGAGTGGGAAAGCGCTTGGCGAGGAGATTTCTATGCAGGTTTAATTAGGTTTTGTATTTGAGAGCGGCTTTTTTTATTTTATTTTATTTTATTTTATTTTATTTATTTGTTAATGCTTGACTTCTTTTTTTCCCTCTCCAATCATCCAGAAAAATTAATTTGTATCTTGTCAGACATAAAAGCGGTTGTTATACCCTCTCTTCCTGTTCCGTGCTCATAGGCAATCATTAAATACGTATAAAAAACCAGGCGATCTTTTTTTTTTAAGCATGCCAAAGGTCCCAAGTGAACTTTTGCAATTATGGACAGGCAAACATACGTGTTCGGAAATGAGATCGTGCACAAAATTCTATGCAAACCAAGTTCGGTCAACACTTGGCCAAAAAGTATTAAAAAAAAATAATAAGACGTTTTTACGCAACGCAGTCGATGAGTCGATGGCGCAGCTCCTCAAACGAAATGACTCACTGAAATTACTGAAAATAACAGTCCGACGCGAAACCCTCGGGAGATTTCCAGATTCCTTTCCATCCCCCCATCCTCACCAGACTATGGATACTGTTAGCGACATAAATCCTGACGACTTTGTCGTCGTGAATCGCGACGACGCTGCCACTGAGCAGGCCCAGCGTGAGATCCGCGAGCTCATCCTCACCCCCAACTGCACTATCCAGCAACTCGTCGATTTATTGTGCAAGCACTCGGCAGACGACTACCTCTTCGTGCTTAACGACATGGCCGTTAAGAAGATCGAAGTATCCATTGCCGCCAAGGCTCGCGTCGTCGTCGCGCTGTGGTCCCAGGAAAAGTATACCGCCGTTGATGCTCTCATCAAGGATTTCGTTCCCGCCGAGATGTTCAAGGTCGTCCAGCTGCTAGACGCCCCGAGGAAGGCGAGGTTGTTAGAGAAGAAGCTTGCGAGGTGGGAGAAAAACAGCAAAGTTAGGCCTGCAACCAAGCAGAGGACAGTAAACTCGATACAGAATCTGAGACAGGAGGAGCACTCATGCTCGTTTACCTCGTCGTTCGCGAGGAGGGTAAAGAACTGGGCGCATTGTATGTATGCGCTTGGTCTGACTGAGATCAAGAATCACGTAGTGGCCAAATCATTAAATTATCCTAAATCTAATGCCTTATTACCCCACAGCCATTCCAGACACTCGCCTCGACTTTTTCTTGCTACAGTTTGGTGATGCCGGTACCGACCAGGTTGGCATTTTGGTCCATTTTCTTCTCATACCTGAAACGCGAAAATAAACTGAAGTCTTCTTTTGATATGTCCCATTATTTCGAAAATAGTGGCGTACCCTGGCGGACATTGTACATTTTAAGCGGCAGGATTTTCAGGCTGAATATTTCCTACCGATGGTATATGGTGTGTATTCAATATTCTTTTTTGTTATTTGTCTATTGTGGAAATAGCGTGCGGAATGTGTTAAGACTTTGGGAAGCAAGAAACTCGGATAGAAAAGCTTTGGAAGTAATACATACATAGCATTCGTGTTTGCACAGAACTAACTATGTCACTCTACAAACCAACTCTCTTCTACTAGGCGCTCCTGCTCCCGAAGGTTCCCCCATCGCCGCCTACTTCTCCGTTACCAGTGACAGCCTCGCCGAGATTATTGATTCTCATCCCTTCTTGGCCGAGTGCTACTCCTTTATCCGCCAGAAGGTCAAAAAGGGGGAGCTAGCGCTCACCGATGCCACCAAAGCTGTCCTAGCACGGCGCGCACCACTTGAGGACGTGCTTTGGTTCTACGAGGAGCTGGCCTGCCCCCTCGCCGACGCTGAGATCGTCACCCGCTTGACCACGGGTGAGGCAATTGACTCCGTGCGTAACCGCTCCAACTATTCCAAACTCATGGAGCGCATCCTCACATTCCGCGGGCTCGGTGCGCCCTTTGTTGGGAAGCTTATGCCATATGCGGAGGAGAGGCTCAAGAGTATCAAGATAGAGGAAGCAGACAGGCACGAATGCGCGGTTTTGGGGGATTGCTCCGCGTCCATGGAGATAGCCATCAAGACGGCGTGCATCGTTGGGTCGCTGCTGAGCGTTACGTTGAAGGCCGAGCTAAGTTTTTTTAATACAGGAGTGATTATGCCACCTGTACAGCCCAAGAGCGCGGAGGACGTGTTAGTTGTCTCGGAAGTAATCAAGGCGTGTTCCGCGACTAGTCCCGCCGCAGGACTGTGGCCATATTATAAAGATAAGAAGAGGATTGATTTCTTCATCGTGGTGGTAAGTGTACTTCTTTCTCACAGCTTTCTATCCTATGCAAGTTACCGTGATCGGCATCTTATAATTAACTATTTTATTTAATTGATTTGCATTAAACTCTACCAACCGGCCGGTTGCAGACGGACGAAGAAGAAAATACAAAAGAGCACAATCACTTCTTCGCCGGCCTCTTCAAACTCTATCGTGAAGAGGTCTACCCCCACGCGCAGGTTATCTTCGTGTCCTTCCTCAGCGGCAACACGAAAGGGCAGATGAAAGAGAGCCTCGAGAAGCTTGGCATTACAGCCGTGCAGTTCAGATTCGATGGAAAGCGGCCAGACCTGACAAAGTTTGACGAACTGCTCGGCGTACTAGAGGTCGAGATGGAAAGACTCGGGAAGCTTAAGGGATGAGCAAGGTGGGCTAGGAGGGCGTTGGGTAGTTAATTGCGTGACCTTGACAGAGTACATGAGCAGTTGTAGGACCCCCTAAAAAAAAAACAAAAAAAAAAAACAAAAAGTGAATATAATTAATTAGTATATAGTTTTCCAGGTTTAGCTTTCGCGCATTTTTACCTTTTTTTTGCTCTATATGTGTACCATTTAATCTAAATTATACTTGATGCTTAAAAAAGTTGTGAGAAAATTTAAAAATTAAAACCTATTCACTCGAGAATTGCACGGTGTTAGTATCAGAGGGATTCTCTAGAGGGCGGTCTCATTTAACTAATTAATTAGTTGATACTGTAACGTCTCTTGGCAAGGGCCGCGTTCATTCGCTCCGAACGCGCGCCGATTGCGAGCCTGTATGGATCTGGTGAACATGTTTCGCCGTGTCCCTACCTGACTCGCTGGTCGTGTCATCTTTCTCGATGTCGCTTGCCGCGTGCTAGCCTTATGTCTTTGTAATCCCCTAAAGTTATGGTAACCACTCTGCACCGTTACCCTGATTTTAGAGAGGGACAACAGCATGTATCTGGATGTAAAAAGCCCCGTCGTTTAATAAAAAAAAACCCTTGCAATCGATCTATTTAAAGCTCTTTCCCACCCCAATCGGGATATGCAATTAAAGATTACCGCATATCCGGTTGCTTCCCGACAGAATACTTCTCTCCATCAACGAGATGCCTCGCCACCCCATTTCCGAAGCTGCTCTCCTCTTGATCTCCCGCCTCACTTGGTTCTCCCAATCCTTCCGCCACGAGACCCTTATTAACATCGTCAATGTCTTCCGTCTCATCACCGAGAACACCTTCCGCGGTCGCAAGTGGGATCGCCCCTGCCTTGACGCCACCATCACCTCTTTCCGCGCTGCGCACCCGGAAATCGGCCAGAAGCCCTGGGCCATTGTCACAGGTGGGAATTCGGGCATTGGATACGAGACCTCCCTTGCACTAGTCGAGGCCGGGTTCCGGGTCGTGTTGGCGTGCAGATCGGCGGAGAAAGCAGGCGAGGCGCGGGATCGTATGCGAGAGGAACTAAACGCCCGATACGGCGACTCGAATGCGCTAGTTACAGAGCTTGATGACGCTGTGGTATTTATACTACTTGATCTTGCGTCCTTCGGCTCCGTCCGCGCCTTCGTGACCGAGTTTGAGCGGATTAACGCCGGTGAAGGGCTGCATGTTTTAGTCAACAACGCCGGCGTCTTCTTTCTCCCCTTTGGCCGAACGTGCGACGGCTACGAGCAAACTGTGGGGATAAACTATCTCGCGCACTTCCTCCTCACCCTCCTCCTCCTCCCCTCCATGAAACGCGCCACGACGGGCCCGGCTCCACGTGTTGTCATCGTCTCAAGCATCTCGATCTATGCTGCCACCCGCTCCGGCCCGCGCGGCGCTACAGGTGAGGGACCTGACTATGCACTATTCACAGCCGAGGAGGGATTCACTCGGCCAACCGCGTACGCGCTTTCCAAGCTGTGCGACCTGCTCTTTGTAAAGTACATTAGTCGTCGGCTCCCGGTGGACTCATCACGTCGCATCACCATCAATGCGTGCCACCCGTGGGGCGTGTACACTGGCATTTTGCGCAACATCCCGTCGATCCAGCCCATGGTGGCCAGCGGGAGACTTCAGAATTTCTTGCGCACACCTGCCGCGGGAGCAACGACGCCTGTATACCTCGCCCTATCACCAGAGGTTCAAGAAGTATCGGGAGAGTATTTTGACGACATGTGCGTGATGAAAGGGCCGGCGGTGGTGGAGAACGAAGTTGTGCAGGAAGAACTATGGAAGAAAAGTCTGGAAATGAGTGGGCTGGAGGAGACGGTGGTCGAGGAGTATATACTGGCCTGAATAAATCTTGTGCACATTCCGAAATCAGAAGCAAATTAAATGGAACATCTAGCACATTGCCACTAATAGTTTTATTTATTTATTCATTTTATTTGTTTATTAGAGGGGAGGGAAGGATGTTTATAGTTACCTCATACCCTCTTTGTCGGCTGGTATGCCGCTACAAAATCCAGTAACGTAGGAATAATAAAACTCTGTCCTTTGAACTTTTGCTACTACTATCAATCAACATTACGTTTCTGATCCAGACGTCTACAATGCATGGTACACACGCTCGTGTTGACGCTCTCAAAGGCCGCATCCAGACGCAGATCGGCATGCCCACCGCGCGGCAGAAGTTCAGCAACTCGGACTCAACTCGGACTCAACTATTATACTCAAGAAGATAGCGACGCTTGTGTCTCTAATCTAAGAGAGGAGCCTCATCGTGTTGGAGGTGAAAGAGTGAACGAAGAATTGAGGAGAGAGAGGAGGCCGGCGAGAAAGATGTCATTAAATTGGATGTTGAGGAGGTAAGCAGAGATTTAAATATATTTTCTGTATTGTGGTATTCCCGTTTTGTTATTGAATAGTCAAGCTTTAAATTTCCCAGTGTAAATCGAGTAGCTTAGAATAATCCCAATAGAGGATGAAATGGTTAGTGTTATGTGGTGGAGATACAGGAACCAAAAATATAAAGCGCATGGCCGATATATCTCGACAAGCTGAAGGTGGATTTAAAGAAAAAAAAAACCATCATACAAAAATGAACAAGTGGTCTCTCTTCATACGCTCAAGCTACCTTTTATAAATATCTCCAAAATAGATATTCAAATTGTCGACACTAATGAATGGGGCATGCCTTGAGTTTTTGTGCGATTTCTTTATGTCACTTCTCATCCAAGGATGAAGCACGCTATTGGTAAATATCAAATATAAGGTCAGGATGTATTTGCAAATCGTTTCATATCACTTGTGGTTAAGCTTCTAATCAGGTCGAGATATAATTATAGCTAAGCTACCTTAATAGCGCAAGTTCCTCAACCGAGAATTTATTTTTATATTTCATTCCCTGCGAAGCTTGTTCCAATACTATTAGCATATTAAGCAGCTTGTAAATCGACGCTGTCTATTTATCTATTTTGGTCATGCCAAAAAGACCAAAGACATACGTGTTATTGTTTATTATATATCAAAATGTATGAACATATCATCCTCACATCCTCCCCGCTTACCACTATCCCACTCACCAAACTGCCTCAACTAAGCTCGGTATCAGCGGCAACCTCTTTGCCAGGTGGTATCCGCTCCTCACGTATGGCTCAATAAATATCGGTACCATAACCACAATCCACGCCATCATCACCGCAACCTTAATCCACATTACCAGGCTCCGCTCCTGTTTCCCACCTTCCCGTGCCGTCGCCACTGCCACCGCTTGTATCAAGAAAAACACCGTCTGCCACCCGCCCACCCCCTGATCCCACCACGCGGTACCGCATATAACGAGGAGGATGTACTCGTGCATTAAGCCCGAAAGCGTAAACACGGCGAGCCGGGAGGCGGAGGCACGGAGCCATGCCGGTGCGCCGAGAACATCCAGGGTACGAGCAGTTGGGTCACGCGCGAGGCGGCGGAAGAGCGGTGTGAACATCTGGTGCCAGCGGTGAGACCAAAGATCACGCGAGGAGGAGGAAAGGTAGGGCGCGGAAAAGAGAGATGGGGCCGTAACGAGGTGGACGATCAGGTAGTGGTGAGCGGCCACCTCATATTGGGGAGAGAGCCTCCCAGGGTTGCGGAGGAGAAGGAGAAGAGTAAAGGCAAAGAGGACGGTGAAAACTTCGTAGTAACAAAGCATCTGAACGTAAAGAACGGAAGCAAAGAGAAGCGAATGCAAGAGTGTATGTGCAGTGAGAGTTTCGTACGGAGCGTGCAGGAGACGCAAGAGGTAGGGCTGTGAGGGGGTTGCGACGGCGGTGCGCTTGAGAATTGTGTCAAGAAGATCAAGGAGAATAAGCTTGAAAAGAAGGATCCAGAAGCGGATACAAAGTATAAAGCTCACGTTTGCTTCTGTCATAGTTTTATTCTTTTGCTGTGGGTCCGAGTCGGCCCCGTTAATATCCTCTTTTGTCATCACTTCCCTCCTGGGCATCTCCTCACGCCAAAACCATAAAGTCCAGAAGAAATTGCCCTTCTCACGCTCCCCTCCGGAAATCCACACCAGCATCTTCATCCCTATGGCGATGCACGCCGTCCCGGCCACAGAAAGCAGGTACGGGTCATAGCGACCGCGCACGTAGAAAGGTATATAGAGGTCGAGGCACAACAGTAAGATTTGCAACGCGGTGCGTGCCCATGTTGGGACCAAGTCGGTGGTTGTGAGAGAGAATAATAGAGTGGGAATGGGGCAGATGAACGTGAAAGCCGTGGCTTCGGCGAGGGACATGGGTGGAGGTTGGGCTTGCTATTGTTATCGTGTGCAGAATATTTAAAAGCCACGCCAAAGTGGCTTAGTAGAATCACGTGGTGACTCGCTAATTTGGACAGTGAGGTCTTTTTATATATATATCAGGAATGCTGATCTTATGACTTGGAGCTGACAAAGACAAGGTAGATGACAGTTCTGCTGGTGACCATCGGTTGTATTGACAAAGATAAGGCAAATCAACAACAGCTGATACAAGGCAATCCTGCCCATTCTATAATAACTAGAGACGTCGATTACAGTTGGATATATGAGGCCCATGTCAGCGTATATTCGGCAAGCTTTTCACTTTTCGATAATGAATGATGCCTTGGGAGCAGAATGCCTTTCATTTGGTCCACGAAGAGCGATATCTCATTTTCTAAGGCCCGAAGGAAACGAGCGGCGTGGGACAATCACATGATGCTGATTGTGACTGCTTATCACTTTAGCTTATTCGCTATCTTCTCTCTCCACCGCTGCCACCACCATCAGCGCAACTTCAAGAACAACAGCATCATTCAAAATCAACAACAGTCATATTCTGCTGCCCGTCTTCTTTCGAGCTCGATGCCTGCAATATCGTTGGGCACCCCCTTCCTTCCTTCTACCTCTGCGCGGCCAATCTACTACCGCATCCTCTTCCCTCACCTTCTATCCTACACCCGGGATCCTACTCCACCACCCCTCACTTCTGCGTCGCCCCGTATCGACGCTGAGCTTTATACCCTCGTGGCATATGCTGTTCGTGATTTCATACTCACTTGGTACCACCAGGTGTCGCCCGACCAAGAGTTTGTACTCGAGGTGCTGGACGTCGTGATCGAGGTCGTGCGGAGGCTGGAAGAGAGAATGAAAAAGGTACTGTGCCGGAATTTCTTAAAGGTTTTGTTGTTCGTTCTGATCTTGTGTTTTATACGTCGGAGTTCAAGCGCTCCTATTTACCCTGATCCCTGTATCCGGTCACCCTGATCTTGCACAATTTTCCAAGGTCGACTTCATTGCCCTCCTTCTCGTTGATGCCCCCAAGCTCCTCCATCAACACTACCTCGACTATCGTTCTGCGCGTACCAAGCTCGGCACGAATCTTGGGGGTAGCGCCACCCTTGCTGAGCTGTTCCACGGGTCACAGCCGCACTTTGGGCTATCGGAGCCCGGAAGGGAGGATGAGTATCTACGCGTTATGGCCGATCAGTTGCTCGCCGTGCTATTACCCGAGGAGGATTATGGCAGCGAATGCGTCAGGCTACTGGTTAGGGAGATTCTTGCGAACCTGGTGCTGTTGAATGCGGTCGAGAAGCTAGCAAATCCATTCATGATCAATACAATCGTTTGGAAGGTAGGTTATACGACCGGGTAATCGAGTTGAGATATATAGGAGAATATCTTAATAGGATTACTTGGAGGGAGTGAATTTGTTTTCGTCGTGGTTTCGCAAATTATAGTTCGTTTGATGATAACCATGTCCTCTGGGGCTTCGCAGCTCCTCGCGTATGTCGATGACAGGCCCTCCGACTCAGTGTGGGATGAGGACGAGGATATTGTCGTTTCGAACAAGAACCTTTCTCCGTCCGCTAAGGATCTCTCCCCGCTTACCAAGGATCCCCCACGCCCACCGAGCCGAGACGTTGCGATACTGTCGCCCCCTCCTCAGCCCAAGACGTCCTCGACGACGAACATTGAAGCCTCCGCGCAAATGCTCTCCCTGCTGCAGGAGGCACAGGGTATGAACATGCCGTCGCCACCGGAACCGGCAGCGCAGCTCAAGCTCCCGTTCCGGAAAAAGAAACAACCAGAGGAAACGACGGCAAACCCGAAGAAACCTACAAAAAAGCCGCCAAAGGAGACCCAACAGGAGCCACCAAAAAATCCGCCAGCGGAAACACCGGCGCAGCAGAAGCCGCTCCCTCCTCTACCTCCGTCCTCACCTCCCAGCAAGCTTCCAACTCCCGCCTCCTCTCCCTCACCCTCAACCAAATCTCCTTCTTCCTCCCGTGCCCCCTCCCCCCCTCCCCCCCCTCCCCCTGCTCCTGCTCCTCCTGCCCCTTCTACTGTCGACCTCCCAACGACTCCCCCGCCACCACCCACTAAACCTACTCGCATCTCGTTTCGTTACCTTACGCTCAAGGTCTTGTTCCTGCAGCTCGGCACTCTCTGGACCCATCTGCTGACGCTGCTGTTCGCGTCGCAAGAACGGTTCGCCGAGCTGAATGCGATGGGGAGGCAGTCGCGGCACACGCGGCTTGAGGCTCCCCTTGGTGGGTTGCTCGCCGAGATGTGGCGCGTTGATCGCAGGGGAAATGCGTGGGTGTGGGAGCAGGCGAGGCTGTTTGTGGTACCAGTAGTGAGGGCGCTGGGTGGGAGTTTCATTGATAAGTGAGTGTTTGGTCTTTTTTTTTTTTTTTTTTTTTTTTTTTTTTTTCCCCCTTTTTTTTTTTCTTTTTTTTTTTTTTTTTTTTTTTTTTTTTTTTTTTTTTTTTTTTTGTTGTTC
>RBNK01000044.1:0-51073 GCA_003990785.1 Endogone sp. FLAS-F59071 | reverse complement strand
TTCTTAATACTTACTTGCTTTTTTTTTTTTTTTTTTTTTTTTTTTTTTTTTTTTTTTTTTTTTTTTTTTTTTTTTTTTTTTTTTTTTTTTTTTTTTTTTATTTTTATATTTTTTTTTTTTTTTTTTTTTTTTTTTTTTAAAAAAAAAAAAAAAAAATTAATTAAGACATCATCCTTCGTTAATTTTTGTCTTCCAGCGATGATGGAAGTTTCATATTAATTTCGCCGATTCATGCACTCTTGCTTCATCTAATTACCCTTACATTAAAATTGCACTTTCCAATATACCACTGTTCAAGGAATAATAGTAATTTTCAGATTGGCAACTTGTATACTTATTTGAAAGCGCCCGGATTACTTTTTTCGGACCAACTGAAATGGCGTTGACGGCTTTGTCTAAATGCGTGCAACGCCCTTCTCAACAGAACAGTATATAGAAGAAGCTTATCTCCTCCCGACCTTCTATACCCCACCCTTGCGCCCATTGCTATGACTACTCCAAAGTCTCCCACCATCGGACGCTTCGTCGAGCATTTCCGCTCCACTGCCTCGTCTCCCACCTCGCCAACTTCAGGCGCGCATACGTTGCAACCTTCTCCGCCTTCTACTTCGACGTCTTCGTCTTCAATACGCAAATCCGCGAATGCGATACCGGTCGCTGCTCCTATCGGCTCTCCCGCATCCTCATCCTCCAGCCTTCCCTCGCCTAAATACTCGCATCCCACCAATGATTCCGACTCGCTCGCCGTGCTCACTTCTCAACCCCCCAATGCCCACCTATCTATGGGAAATGAGCCGCCGCCAACCTTCTTCGCCAACAAACGGTCTACCAATATCGCGGCCTCCCTTGGTCGCCACTCCAGTGTCGCCAAGAATCCCCCAACAGGGCCCGATGATGGGATAAACCCTGTTGAGCTTCTGACCAAACGCCTGGATGCCTGGCGCGCTATCTTCAAGATCCTTACAGGCTACTTTGAGGATGTCGTCGACATCGAGCTCAGAACGGCCAAGAGTTACCAGAAAGTCTCTTCTGTCATTCAGCTACCCCTCAAAGAGACTGGTAATCATTGGAGGGAGAAGGATGGCGTTCAGGAACTGTGCGCCGGTTTCCGCGACGGTGCGCGTAATGTCGCCGCCGATCACGAGGAGTTTGCACAATTTATTACGAGCAGCGTGATTCCGGGCTTGCGGAATATCAGAAAGGAGATTAAAGAACGAATATCTGCCATGCAGAAGGATGATAAGCTCTCGACAGAGCATTTATTTAAAGAGGTCGAACAAACACGTAAGGCAGTAGCTGTGCTTGATAAGATGTGTCAGCTAGCCAACATTAATCCACAGGCTGCCACAGAGAAACAGGATCCATGGATCTCTAACATCTGTAAGTACATCTTCTAGATAAGAAGGTTTTGAATCACGAGACACATTACAATTATAAAAAAAAAATCTCATTTACTTGCATGGTTCACAGTCGTTACCATTCAGATCCATAAGCAAGTGATGGAAGAGAACCGACTTCATAAGGCAATTCTTGCTCTTCAGCAGCAGACTAAGGCCTTCGAAGGCTCTGTGGTAGAGCAGCTGAAGAGCATCGTGTGCACTTTTTACGAATGGCGGGCCGGGGATTTACACAATTACAAGGAGAATGCCGCTGCTATCACTGCCGTCTTGGAGCGCCTGCAACCAGACACGGAATGGAATGATTTTGTAGAACAGCATAAATCCTTGCTTGTCAGCGAGAACGCTCGACAGAAGGAGGTTCAGGATGTGTTTTATTCCAACAAAAATAGCCCTTTTATCACGGCCGTGAAGCAGGGCATAATGGAGAGGAAGACTGGTGTTAGGAAGAACTGGCATGATCGATATTATGTTCTGACAGCAGGTGGGTTTATAATCTGTCGAGTTTCAGCTGAGTCGTCACGTTGAGAAAAGTATAGATAAAATCATTTTCGCCACTACCATCTCCAGCTGCTTCCCTTCACGAATTCAAGTCTTCTGACGACGTCACCGACCCAGAAATCTCCATCTTTCTTCCCGGTTCGACAGTCTCCCTTCTTTCCGAGAAAGATAACAAGAAAAACCCGTACTGCATCGAAATCCGCGGCCGTAACAACGCTGGGTATATTAGCCGCGAGAAAAGTTTCATCTTCAAAGCCAACTCGCGAGAAGAGCAGCAAGACTGGTACAATGAGCTAACCGAGGCCTCAAACCGCGTATTTACTACCGGACCTGCGCCTTTACCACCAGGGATTACCCCTATGGAGATTCACGACAGTAACGCTGTGAGTTCGCCCACGATTGCGAGGGCGTCAGAGGGCGGTTGGCCCATGGAGACCACGATTTACCCTCCCCTGGATTATCAACAGAAGATCCCGATTTTAGATGGTAATGGTCCCGCACCCGATGAGGAAAATATCCAGGAGAAGATCAGAAAGGCTCAGGAACAGAGTGCTAACCCACCCGCCAAGAGCATCCTCGGCAATTCCGCTGGTACCATCAGAAAGACAACCTTCAACCTCCCCGATTCGCCTATCGTTGTCAGGCAAGCGCCTCCCCTTGTCTCGCCCGTACCAAAACACGCATACACCGGTCCCTACCAACCTCAGCTTGCCAGTGTTCATAAGGAAGCACAGATCAAACCGGCTTCTCCCGTTTCTGTTGATGAACCCGATTTTATTGAAGAGACGGCTTCTGAAGAGGAAGCCCTCCCAGTTGGTGATGCCATGGCCGTTGAAGTTGTCGCTCCCGTTGAAGCATTCCCTAATGACATGACCTCTTCGGTTGAAAATACTGTCTCTACTGAAACGACCTCAGAGTCAGCAGTTGAACGGTTGGCATAGAAAATGCGGTCTTGAAAAAAGAGGGTTTACGTTTAATGGCTTCGATCGACATCTGTGGCCTCCTGAGTCATTAGGAAATGCATGAGAATCTACAATACTAAGCATTTATTGAAATATTCTGAAGTGGTGTATATTATTGTATTATGTAAAACAAAATCCATGTAATTAATTAAACGTCATATCTAGTAATTAACTCATATCTAGTAATTAACTCTGCAATCTTGGCAGTCACATTCGTGACATCATCATGCTTTATATACGAGCTATTGTTTGCTGTGCTGTCTTTGCTGAGACGAATGGCAGAGGAAAACCCCCAACCCAGCAGAGTCGCTATCGTGGGTGCCGGCTTAGTCGGTGCCTTGACTGCGATATATCTCGCTCAGCGTTCATGGGACGTCTCTCTCTTTGATTTGCGCCCGGGTAACTCGATCTTGCCTTCCCTCCTCTCTGTGTGTACCTTAATGTGCTCACTGTTTAAAAATATTATATTCATTATTTGAACCCTTATAGACATGAGGATTCCGGAAAATAAGGCCAGAAACCAAGGTCGATCCATTAATCTCGCGCTATCCACCCGCGGTATTTCTGCCTTGCAAGGGACTGGTTTAAACTTGCACGAAGAAATTCTGAAAGCCGCTGTACCGATGAAAGGGCGCATGATTCACCTTGGAAAGGAGGGAAAGCTACAGTCTCAGGCTTACGGTGTTCGCGGAGAGGTATTTATTACCTTAATATTGGACGGATTTGTGGCGATAAGTATATTTAAATGATTGCTTGGAATCTATCTCATTACATGTAGTTTACTTGAATTTAGTATATCAATGCCGTGGACCGCGCTAAGCTTAACGAAGATCTTCTGGATGCTGCCGAAAGGTTTCAGAATGTCAAAATATACTTCGAACATTTATTCAAAACGGCTGATTTGGACAAAGGCACGCTGGAGTTCGAGACGTGTGTATAGAATATATTATTGTTTTCTGTACGCAACATTTATTCCCTTCTCCTTTTTTCCGATTCTTATTGGCATGTATTTATACATCCATCTTGTACAATAAAAATAGCCGGGATGGCGAATTAGTAACGTTTGAGTCCGACCTCATCATCGGTGCTGATGGAGCTTATTCGGCAGTGCGAAACCAACTGATGCGTAAAGTGCGGTAAATATAAAACATAGCTCACAGAATCGCATCAATTTTGAGTCCGTCTAATTTGCCAATGCTATGTGGATAGGATGGATTATCACCAAGAATATATTGACACCGCCTACTGCGAGCTGACAATTCCACCCCGGATTGGTACAGACGGCGAACTCGAATATGCCATGGATCCCAACCACCTCCACATATGGCCGCGCAAGACTTTTATGCTGATCGCATTACCCAATCCTGTAACGTATTTCTGCAATGTTTTACCTTCCTTATTGAATTTGCTTCTGTCTCTCTCTTTATCCGTACATTTGATGATTGATACCTTAATCTTGTTTAATTCCCAAATAGGATAGGACTTTTACATGTACACTCTTCATGCCCTGGAGTACCTTCATGTCTATCAATCTCGAGGAGGAGTTACTTGAATTCTTTGAAGAATATTTCAATGACGCGATACCCTTGATTGGTGAGCAGCGACTCAAGGAAGAATACTTTAGAAATCCGAGGGGGCCACTTCTTTCTATAAAGGTTTATATTTTCTCATTGGTGGAATTGCTACTTTGTCTGATGAATGAATAGTTAAATGAATTTCCGTATCAATGTCTTAGTGCACCCCTTACCACTATAAAGACCGTACCCTGATTATTGGCGACGCGGCTCACGCCATGGTCCCCTTTTACGGCCAAGGCATGAATTGCGGTTTTGAAGACGTGCAAGTCCTGGCAGACATCCTGGATAAGCACAGAAACACTGCTGTACGATCGCCGCAACATCGCGAAGACTCCAAAGGCCTGCACCAACCATCCGATCTGGAGATTGCCCTCAACAATTATAGCGAGCTCCGTCACACAGACGTGGTGGCCATGTGCGACTTGGCCATGTACAATCATTACGAGATGCGAGCGGCCGTCACCTCGCGAGCCTACCTGGCGCGCAAGTATCTCGAGGCCAAACTACACTTACTGTTCCCAGCACATGTGATCCCGCTTTACACCATGATCAGTTTCTCCAGGATAAGGTATTCTGAGGCCGTAAAGAGATGGCGTGCACAGACTTGGTGGTTTAACGTGCTTGGATGGTCCGCGGCCGCAGGGACGATGTTGGCTGGGTTGGCCTTAGGGATGAGACATGGTAAAGAAATGAAACAGGCGATGGTGCATGCGGCAAGGACGATAGGTGATGTGTATGTGAGGGGTTCGTGATGTAACAAATTCATGCCATCTCATTTATAATAGAATAATTGGCCCTCGACAGCATAAAACTATGAAAATATTAATATATGAAATTTCGCCAATTACATAACATATACGCTTAGGAGGATACAATACCATTTCTTGTTATTCAGACCACAATCAGGGTCATTTGATAAGATTTCTATTGGTTATTATTGGTTATCGGCGAATAAAAGTGAAAACCTTGACACACCAAGCATCCATCACCATACTCTGCACTCTTTGACCATATCAACCACTTCCTCAAATACGCGCTTTCTTGCGGCATTGTCATCACCAGGATCTTTGAGAGCGATACCCATAAGTACGGACCGCTTTTCGTTTGGGTTCATGACCGCTATGGTCTGAGAGATATGTGAGGCATATAGTAGTTGGATATCACTCTGTGTTGTAGTCGACTGACCGAGTAGGAAGTGGGTCGTCGTGGGGACGGCAGAGGGGGTCGAAGAGAGCTGTGGAGTTGTATCTAAAGTGGTATAAAGCTATGTGGAAGGAGTGCGAAAACCAATCTATTTTAAGCAAAGGTTACAAGTGTGCTTGAGGCAGGTATGTACTGAACTCACCAAGCTCCCAATTTTGCCATATTGAGTTACGATGACAAGTATCTTGTCCCCGAAGCCAGAGACGAGAACCTCTGTATGCAGGCCCTCAATCAGGCGAGCAAGTTGGCGGTTCTGGACGGGAAATGACGCGTTTTCTGCCATATGAGATAGTGCTAGTAGTATACATATACAAGTAGGAAAATTTGAATTTATCTTTGGAAAGTTAACAGGTGACGTCACATGCCACGTGGTCTGCATGTATCTTTGCCAGCCACACTTCTGTTATATACTTTTGTCACCTTTCCGTCCGCATCCACCATCCTTCCATGTCAACCTCACTCCCTTCCGTAACCGTCTTCAGTGAACTCCAGAGTGAGCCTTCTTCTTCTTCGAGTGCTCCCTACGCCAAACTCATAGAAAATGCCGTCGACGTGGAAGAGATTGATGTCAATTTGTATAAGAGCAGACAGCTGTGGACACCAACTGGTGCTCGCGGTGTGTTTGGTGGCCAAGTCGTTGCTCAGGCTCTGAGAGCTGCCACCAAAACGGTTAATCCGGAGTTCAGCATTCACGTAAACATATTCCATCTAAAAATTATTGGCTGAGAGGCCGAATCTTGGCGAGTGTGTATTATTTAGAGATCCAATGCTATATATACATATTATTTACAGTCGCTTCACAGCTATTTTATCCTCCCCGGAAACAACCAAATCCCAATTCTGTACCAAGTTGAGCGTGTGAGAGAGGGAAAGTCGTATTCGACAAGGTCGTTGAATCAATTAATTTAAAAAAAAAATGGAGCGCTGAGTTCTATCATAGTTTCTCATTGGCTGCTCGATTTATTCATCAATCAGATTCGTCAGGGCAGTTCAGCGCGGCAGAGCTATTTTTATTGCTTCTTTCTCTTTTTCAATTAAAGCGGAAGGCATCACACTTCAACATCAGGTATGCAGCGGAAATAATGTTCTTATTGAACCAGTGTATGGCCACACAACTTTCAGCGATTGCTCATAGTCATCTTTGTGTTCGATATCAAGCTTCAAATGCCGAAAGTTCCCGAGCCCGAGATATTACCAAAGTAGGTTGGCTTTGAAACAATTGTATTACAGGCTTCAACAATCATTTGACCCTTACACATGCTTCAAATTGTTTTAGTGACGAAGAGCGCGTTAAATCCTTCATCACCCATCCTGACGTGGACATCACTCCTCAGTATCGCGAATATTTGAAAATCAAAGTCCAGGAGGTAATGGAAATGAAACTCGTTGTGGAGGATGAATCGGAACATATGTATCTCATCGACTGCTCTGTTCATGTATCTGATAATGTGATAGCGCTCCCCTATGGACTATAGAAATACATTTGTACCCAAACCAGAAGAGTACAGCAACAAAGCCATCAAGTCTACAACGCAGGTTAGTAAAATTGAGATTTTGTGCTTAAGGTTTCCTTTTTTCATATGTCTATCGAGATCACCGCGCCATAATCTATTTTTTACTCAGACTCTCTGGTTCAAAACCAACGGCGCTCTCTCGGACGACGCCACCCTTCATCAATGTGTTGTTGCTTATGCTTCCGACAACTCGCTAATTGGCACGGCAGTACGCGCAAATGGCTTGGGTCGCTACCAAATTGGTATGATGGCTAGCCTTGACCACTCCATGTGGTTCCATGCGCCGTTCAGGGCGGATGAGTGGTGAGCTCCTTTTTTTTTTTTTTTTTTTTTTTTGTGGTGATAAGAAATCATTCATCACAATCGATGATTTCCACTTGACTTATATGCACTACATGGTTCCTCATAGGTTACTCTACGAAATGGAGGTATGTTTTACTTGAGAAATTGTACACTTAACTACGCCGAGATATTGGGTTGATTCCTTAATTTACATTTGGTTCAACTCTGACCGATTGTTTTTGACACTCCCTCTCTCTCTCTCTCAATATTGCTACACATAGTCGCCACGGACCAACGATGGTCGCGGGATTGCCTTTGGCCGCATTTACCGCCGCGATGGGACTCTAGTTGTTTCCGTCGCGCAAGAGGGGATACTTAGATTATCACTTAAAGAGCAGAAGCGAAGGGCGGCCGGCACGAGCTCC
Source organism: Endogone sp. FLAS-F59071 (assembly GCA_003990785.1). Taxonomy (NCBI): domain Eukaryota; kingdom Fungi; phylum Mucoromycota; class Endogonomycetes; order Endogonales; family Endogonaceae; genus Endogone; species Endogone sp. FLAS-F59071. The sequence goes on along the minus strand of RBNK01000044.1, from coordinate 43,212 downwards.
GAAACCAAAATGAAAGCCAAGCTCTGAATCATTACTCTAGCTTTCTCAAATAACAAAGGCGAGACAAGGAACTATTATGTCATTCTTATAACTCACAAGTATAATGGATATATTAACTAACGCACAATAGATCGTGGGTGCTGTCAAAACTTTTGTTCGAATATGCATATATCCAATCTTGAATAGTGAACATATGCATATTCAAATATTACAAGAAAGGAGGATTTAACTGATAATTCAAAGAAGAATTTCAATTATTTGAATAACGAAGCTCCATAATGGATATTGACGATCTAGAGCCGAATATCTGAGAGAACAGCTGAAACCCGACTCGGATCGAATTCCCAGATAACAAGCTTCCCATCGACACCCGAAGTGGAGAAGTGGGTAACATTGTCACGAGTGCCAGCGTAAGGCGAGATTTGACTATGTACAACAGAAAGCAAGCAACCAAGCGACTTGAGCAATCATGTATAAAGAAAAAGACTAGGCAAATTATGCATTACATAGAACACAATAATTGGAGCCAGTAATCGAGTTCGAGAACATAAATGACTTACGTGATAGTATTCTGATGCGTTGTGTTCAGGTCGGTGTCGGCCTCGGCCTGACCACGCGAATCTATCTGCCTGAATTTATTGATGACGCTGGTCTCACCTAACTCCTTTTTCTTAGCCTGATCGAGAGTACCAGACAAGTACCTATGCATGAGGTATGAATGCGATCACCATGGAGTAGTGTGACAATGAAGACTAAGTAACAGTTGAAATCTGGACGCATTTTCGCAAAGTTCTACCAATGCAGACAGCATACCAATCTTGGCCATTAGACGTTACGAAGAGTGCTGGGGCGCAGTCATGGCCAGCAGCTACGATCCTGTTCTCAGAAGCCCAAAAGAGAGAGAGGTAGGGCAGGCTGGGAGTTTCGATGGTGATAACAACAGGGTTCTGGTCGGGAGCAGGGTAGACGACGTGAATGGAAGCATCGTGACCTATGATGCGTCCAAAGCGAAAAGTGGGTTTCAATTAGATGATTGCAATTGCAATAATATAATAATAAGTTGATGGTCAAATTAATGATATGAAAACTGGCAAACGCTTATGTACCGGCGAAGGCCAAAGCGTCGCCCGATGGAGAGAATGCAACACCGTGGACCCAACCACGACTAGAAAATTCGCCGCAGACAGTGTTGAAGGGTAATTTATCCCCCCATGGACTGGGAGACGGCCTGGCGATTAAGAAGAGGGTGAGGATCAGTAAATAGTTTACTATTTTCGTCAATTTCTGGATTTGCCTAAAAATATACGAACTTTTTGTCGACACCTTTAATATAGGCCGAAAAAACGCGAGCCTTGTTGTCCGCGGACCCAGCAGCCAGCAGAACGTTGTTGGGATGCCAGTCGACGGAAAGAACGGTGGAACGAATGGGCTTCTTGATATGCTTGCTAACCCACCAGTCGTTATCCTCCTCAAAGTAGCAGATGGCAATGGCGCGCGCGCCGCTGGCAACGGCGAATTTGTCCTCATTGGGTGACCAACGAACATAGGTAGCAGCACGGTTGATACGTAATAATACCAAGGTCTGTTTCCACTGAGCGCCATCAAAAGTCCACACATACGCATTGCGGTCTTGCGAGCAGGTTACGATGCGATTGGTATTGGGAGCAATGTCGATGCTCGTGACGATTTTGTCGTGCTGGTGGAGGTTGGTTAACGAAATATTGTAAGTTCATGAAAGCTGTCAAGATAAAAAGCACGTCTCGAGATTGAAACGCGCAGTAACTTACATTGCTAAGAGTATGCTCTAAGGCCCAAGTCTTTGTATTGTAGATTTGCACTTCGCTACTGTTGGGACAAATAGCCACCGCTGGAGGCAAACGAAGAAGGATTGATGAGTTTTAGGTGGTGAATGGCACAAAAAGATGAGTAAAGGGGTTAGCAGGCGCACTCTTCCTGTCAGCAGTGAAGGCATGGGTCGTGATTGGGCCCACGGAGAGCTGGTGAATCAGTGGAGTAGACATGAATGGTGAGATCAAGTGGTGTCGAGGACTCTAGGCAGTCTACTCAAAACCACTGTTCCCATAGCGCCACTCGCGCTGTTTGTGGCCAAGGGGAGGCTGACGTCACCTCGTGGCTTTTCTCCAATCAACTCTCGACAGCTCCCGTCTCGTCTGCCCGGCACTCCTTCACTCCTTTGCTACTTCTCTTCCCAAACTCGATGCCATCTTGTCGCCTGGCTCTTCTGCTACTTCTGTCTTTGCCACTCTTAGTTTATGGCACAGCCTTGACCTACAATGTCGCTGCCCACGAGAAGGCTTGCTTCTTCACCTGGGCAGACGCTCCAGGCAAGAAGGTTGCCTTCTACTTCGCGGTAATCTCGTCTTTCACTTCTTATCCGTCTTCTCTAACATCGTTCAGAACGCGACCCTGTTCACTGATATCTCAGCCCGTTACTCATGTTTCACTAGGTTCAATCCGGTGGTTCCTTTGACATTGACTATACTGTCACCGATCCACGTAACCGCGTCATTATCAACGGCGAACGTGAACGCCAGGGCGACTACGTCTTCACCGCCAACGATGTCGGCGAGTACTCATTCTGCTTCGCCAATGACATGTCCACATTTGCAGAAAAACTTGTCGATTTCGAAATTTCCGTCGAAAACGAAGCTCGTCCCGTAGCTATCAAAGAGCCTGCTGGTGGACAACAGCCGGAAGCCCTCAGTTTTATGGAGGAGTCCCTCTTCCGCCTCTCTGGTTCGCTATCCAACATCGCCCGCACCCAAAAGTACTTCCGTACACGCGAAAACCGCAATTTTAGCACGGTGGTGTCCACGGAAAATCGCATCTTCTGGTTTGCCATTACAGAGAGCATCGCAATCGTTGCAATGGCCGGGCTCCAGGTGTATGTCGTTCGGAATTTCTTCAACTTCAAAAAGGGACATGTGTAAGATATGAAGCATAGAGGGAATGTGCGTAGGTAACCGAAGGGATTTCCGTAGTTACGGTAGACTTTCTTGCTGATTTCATATGAATATGAAAGTAAAAATAAATATCAAAAGGTTGGCAAGTGAATTTTACTTTTTGGCATACTCAAGTTTAAATGATAATATTATTTGAAGTATTCTATTCTGTAACAAAGTAAGCTTATAATATTATTATCTTGTTTTTCTTTTTTCTTTTAAATATAATATTTAATATTAGAAGGCAGGCTTTAATAGTAAAAAACTATTTAACTGATTGATTTAAAAATAAAATTATATAAAAGTAGCTGAGAAATAAAGAGCTAATAGCAAAAAAGGTAATCTGTGACATCACTAATCGACTATTTCAGCCACTTTCAGGCTCAACACGCTTCTTTAGCATGAACTGTGAAGGTAAGGTACATTTCATGTCAAATTCACCTTTCTTTAACATAGCTATACACCAATGATGAGTACGTAAAAGGTTTGAGGCGTCCCACCAAAAGCTTTCGCAAAAACTTTCCTTTCCACATTTCCCTTGTTCGGAATCTTGGCGGTTGTTCTTTATGGTTAAGCTACCGCAGTAAGGCCGAACATAGATCAAACAATACCCTCTTGTATCTGCCTGTCCTCACAACTCCCTTAGAGTGGTGGACCTGTCTGACGTAAAGAGGGCGTGCCTATTTCCCGATGGTCGAGTTCTCTAACATTGAGAATCTTCACGACAAAGGCAGGCACGACATTGCTATAAAGCTCTTATATTTCTGGACTTCGGTGACAGGAGCTCGTCTGTGCTGAAGTGGATTGTGCAGAGCGAGATTAATTGACGCGCATGATAGAGAATCTGCCGTAAGGAGTTTAAGGAAGTCTCTTGTGGCGAGGAGTCGTGCGGACAGATTGAGTAGCGAGGGATGTGGGGCAAGGGAAAATTTATCGAAAGTGCAAAGGACACGCCAAATGAGCGTAACGCAACGATCTGATTGTCGATAGCCTCGAAAGTTACCTTTACGGCATTCTATGAACTTGTATGGTGTTATTGATGCATTTCTCTTCATTCCCTCCAGGAATTGTATTGCCAATTTAGTAGCTAAATCTCCCAGTACCCAGTACGTAGGCAACCAAAACTCTCCCCCCCCTCCTCCCCTTTTTTCCCCCCGGGTATTTAATGTTCTTACTATGGCCATTGACATTTTCGGTCTAAATGCAAGTGGAAAACTACAGGCGCCAGCAAAAGTCAAAAGAGGAAGTCAAACAAGAGCACAACCTACCGGCGCCGGAGGACAACGAAATACGAATCACGACGCATGGCAAACTCCAAAATTACGTGTCGCGGGGAATCGAATTGCTGCGGGTGAATCATCACTTCTGTTGTTTAATTTGGAAGGTCTCGTATCTCGGTGACTGACATCGCAATCCCTCGCGGTTTCAGGAAAAGAAGTGCTCGAGCATAATACTCACTGGTCAGGGCAAAGCGATCAATAAGACTGTGTCGGTGACAGAAATTATCAAACGACAGCTAGATGGGTCCTTGCACCAATATACGCAAATTGGGAGTGTGAAAACTAGAGATGTCTGGGAGCCGGTGCAACAGAACTTGGACAAGTAAGATGCCTTTCTTAAAATTGTAGCGAATAGACGTTACGTTATGAGTGGACACAATTCCAAAAATGGAATCGTGGCCATTTTCTTTGCCAAGCTTGATATAACTCTTTGAATTTTCTGAATTCACTCAAGGCTTGTTGTAACACGGCACCTACCATTCATAACCATCCATCTTGCGACAATCCCAATACCAGACCTGGAGAAGCAATCTGGGTAAGCAATTCCGTGCCCGAATTGATTTCTGTATATATTGATGCCGGTATGATAGCTAATGGTAATCACTAATAATATATCGCTCTAGTTACCAACCTCCGACAGGAAGGGACATATATATGTAAATAACCAAAATAACTACTTAAAGTTTATATATAATAGACTTGGCAACACAACCATCAATTTAGAATACTGACATCTCTGTCCAGTAAGTCATTCAAAAAGAGAAAGAGAAAACCAGTCGAGAATAAACAGTCTGTAATCCAAATACACCTATTCAATAATGCATTTAGGAGAAAACGAAGAACAGCTCAACGAACTAGAAGATTGTAGATCAAGCACTGTTTGGATGTATGTTTCATGAGGTCTTTACAATAATCATAACCGAATCAAAGTACTCTTGGCCTGCTCTTCATTTCGGCGATGTCGTACTCACTAAGGTTGCTCATGCTATCAGCAGTCTCTGATTTTGGATAAATTGTTGCATCCTTGGAATATAATGGCGCCAGGCGCGGGAACGAAGGGTCATCGGGACCCTGAATGTTCTTTTGTCCATTAAGTGGTGAGGTTGAAGCAAGGGAAGTTTCGCTATCGCCTATTGGGGGATGCGACACAACAATGTCCGGGTCATTAACGTGTGACGCCAGGTCATTAACGTGTGGCGTGAACGAAGTGGAGTCTGTAGGTGATGGCGACGGCGAGGACGGTGAAGCCATTGAAGTGGATGTGTTTTGGCGGTGAAAATCGCGTGACAGGTCTGACAGGAAATCCGACGGATCGGGAAGCTTCGAATCGGCCTCACTATCCAGCTGGATAACAATTTTTATAATCAGTTACTTGCTGGAGTATTTCCCTTACACAAATTCTTTAATACCATTTTTAATCACACTTACTTGCATGTGCATCCAAGGGTGGTCCTACACGGATATTAGAGACGTCACATTCATTAAATACAGCGTTGATTGATTTGTCAGTAAAGAAAAATGAACACAACATGGATAATTCTCAGAATATAAGCCATACCAGTGCCTCGTCTACAGTGGCACGTTTACTGGGATCGACGGTCAGTAGCTTAGTTACCAAGTCACGAGCTATCCATGAGAAGGACAGTGAGATATAATCAATAGAGTACAGGCAAACTTGTCCCGAATCCCTCGAAACAAATGTGAGGCGCTCAACGCAGGCTCGATGTAGCAGAAAAAAATGTGCATCTGAAAACGATTCCAACCTTCTTCACTAATATCATCCCAATATGGACTGGGGAAATCGAATCGACCCTGTCGAATCTGATTTTGCATACTTGGAGGTGCCAATTCCTCTGCATGGTTAGCAAAAGGGCAAATAACCCAGATTTAAGGGTTTTGATTAAAATATGGTGAAATAGATCTATAACATAAGGCAATAAGAAACCAATGCTTACCACTGAATGGAGGAAATCCGCACAAACAAATGTACATCATAACACCGCAGCTCCATAAATCAACTGCTTTACCATAATTCCTTTGTTTGGAAGGCGTAAGCACCTCGGGTGCAACTTCACAACCGGTACATGAAGTCGTTAGAGCACGTCGATTATCCTTTAATCTTAATCTAACCAAACTCTCTAAAGCTCACCATAACTGGGCGTGCCACACAGAGATTGAAGGAAGGAATCTTCGCCGACAATCTTAGCCAATCCGAAATCGCTAATTTTAATATGCAACTTCTGCTTGTTTGCTAGCAGGACGTTTTCAGGCTTCAAATCACGGTGGGCCACACCACGATCATGAAGATACTAGACGAATGGGATATAAGTAGTAAAATGAGTCATTCATATCATGTAAGATGAAAACACATACATCCCCCTCTTCTTTCGTTAAAATAAATAAATACGGTGAGATACCTTGAGAGCTTGGAAGAGTTGGTAAAGTATATGGCGTACGTCGGCTTCCGACAATTTGGAGTTCTTGACGATTAAATCAAAGAGCTCGCCATCTTTAGCGCTGTGAACGAACAAATGAGCGTCAGGAGGTGTAATGGTAAGAGAATTTAAAGTTGCATATCGACAGAATAGGGTTTACAACGGTGTAAACCGAGGCATATAAGATACTCACAGCTCCAGAACAAGGTAAAGATACCTCTGTTCATCAAAAACACTATGTATGGATATAATGCACGGCTTTATATTTGCGTAAAAAAAAAAAAGTCTTAATCGTTCGTATGTGGCAAAGGAAATAAGTAATCCTAGTGCTCGTGGGTTCACTTACGTGATTTATTGACATGAGAATGCTAATCTCTTGCTCCAAACTAACTACCACTTTGGGCTTGGCTTTGAATCTTTCTTTGTCTACGATCTTTACCGCAAACTTCCGGCCTGTAGCCTTATGAATAGCCATTTTCACTTGGGCAAAAGTACCACTATAAACAGGATTTCACACATGAATACAAACGGTGAAAATAATCACAATCCGAATAAAAAACATCAATATATTAATAATGATGAAAACACCATCTTGAAGGCTGAAACAATACCTTCCAAGAACTTTCGTAACCAAATATTCATTTTGGAAAGACTAAACCAAGATGGAATGGAATTTCGATTAGCACATACATACCCCATGCTTTTTAGGGGCCGAAAATAAATGCATGGAGGGAATACTTTACCTTCCCATCGCCATCTTGGTTCGGTCGTTGTGGCATTTTGAATATGTAGACTACTTGGTTTAATGATTATATTTCCAATGCTCGTTAGTAACAATCATGCGATACTGTATATCCCAAACCGTCGTCGTCGTCGTCGTCGTCGCCTTCCTGATATTTTTGCTTTCCTCATTGTATAAGACTGTTTCGCTATTCGTGAGCCACTAAATAATATCGATAAACTATACTTGCATTTGTCGTCGAACGGCTCTTTGTCTTTCCTTGGATCATAAATAGCCAGTTGGATCTCGTCCCCGGGCGACAACAGTCGTCGGGTGTTTCGGCCAATCCTTTTTCCGTTGACATAAGTACCGTTGGAACTAAACGATGTTACGAGTACAAGCATATCATACTCGGTGTTAGATTATCCAAACCGTGTCAAATGCATAGTATCAGATCACCAAGCTAAAGTAATATCAGCTGAACCACTGGGAAACTTTGATGCTACGTACCTCAAGTCTTCCACGTAAACGCATTCGGTGGGGTGCTCCATGCCTGGAAGCATTTTATATTCCTTGAAAATTAAACAATGCCTGTTGCTTATTTGCTGATGCGAAAAACTGAAGGAGTGTTGCGGCCAATTTGACAAAAATGACAACCCGTGAGCAATGGATCATTTGCACAAAGGACAGATTATTCTCCACGTCAACCCAACCCTCCTATAAAGGAGAGGAACATAGCTTTTTTTTTTTTTTTTTTTTTTTTTTTTTTTTTTTTTTTTTTTTTTTTTTTACGAGGCGACAAGGCAAGTGGAGACTAGAACCAAATCAGTCGGGCCAGTTCAAGTTCCTGTAATAAACTTTCGTTGCGATTCCATCGCCTTCCACATAAAGGCGAGCACAAGCCAAACAGTAAAGTAAGTTTGAACTTACACGACATCGCACTCTTTGTGCCTTCCCATAAGGTAAACTCCAGAAGCGCCGTCGACGGCCTGCTTCGTGAGATACAGGGTTTCATACTGTGGGTTAAGAGACACAAGTACGCCCCACAGATTTTTTAAGGCGTCTGGCTGTACGTTTGCCATTTTCTCGGGGGTTAAATCAAGGCAGGACAGCGAAGCTCTGTTGTTGAGGGAACCAGCTGAAGACGCTGCGGTCGAGGCTGGTTTGAAGATTTTTGAAGACCTTGGGGATAGTTGAGATTCGGATGTTTCGGAGTTGACGGGAGTAGTTATGTCTTCGACCCGAGGCCTCTTACGTTGAGCGGGAGAAGTAGGTTTTATGAATGTTGCGTCGCCCTCAAATGACGGTTTTGTCTCTTGAAAGGTGTCCATGATATATACAGCACAAGGTGGCAAATGTTTGTGTCCAGAGGCTAAGCCGCAACTAAGTCCCCTTGTTGATGTGTTGATGTAACATATCTTCCGATGTTTCTTTGTTTCCTTAAGTACAAAGCTCTTGCTAGCGCGGAAATGTAGCGGAGCAGGGTCAGTCTAAGAGATAATACTTATCCTTAAGTAATTGTAAATAAGCTAATTTGTAGTTAGAAGTATATAATTACATCAAATAATATTTACTTAAGCTATTTAATTAATTAAACTAAGAAATAAGATAAATATCTTATTTTATAATTTATAAATAAAAGAGCTTTCTCTTTAGTCTCTATATATTTATAATTCACTGACTGTAAGAATATGAAGATATCAGGGCATTCATCAATGCCACGGTCACTAGGAATATCTAATTAAATATAGTACCGTATTCTTCCAGCATTAGTATATACCCTCCGAGGTAGGTATACTATTCCGGTAGATTTCGGACGGGTATTTCTAATTTGATCTTTTGATCTCAGTATTCCATGACACGTGCGGCATGCAGAGCCTATTTATAACAAAAATTAGGATCATATTTACACTAACCATATTCCTTAACCTCTAAACACTTCGGAACACTACAAGCAATCACATTCAAGTCAAGCCATAACAACGTCCAAAACATGATAATACAATTTTTTTTACAAGACAATTCAACGAAAGAAAAAAAGTAAATGCGAAAATATTAATTGGAAGGGGGGGAGACAGCTTCTCGGGAATAATTTGATTGTTTCGGTGTGGCAAATAAAGTAGATGCCGTTGGGGGAGAGAGGTGTAAGTTAAGAAAATGGTGATAAGAATTTACATGATAATTGCTTATTCTTTTTCCCGCAGGAGATTTGAGGTTGTCAAATCTATCTAGAAGTGACGAACAAGGGAGAAAGAACATGAAAAAAGAGAACAAAACAAGCCGGCCTATTTTTATCGTCCTTGTCACTCTTTCGCACAACAAGTAAGGCGACAGTTACAACACTCCTTCGAATTAAAATCACTGTTCCATTCTGACTCCTTGAGCCAATCCATGGGCATTCCCGTTTCCATTACTATTTCCCACCGCTGCTGTCGTCCCTGAACCACCGTCAGAGTAGTAGCTAGGAGTGTTGAACTGCGGTTGCGGACTCGTGGGATTGTTAGGTGTATTTGGACGGTATTCACTAGACGGCTAATGATATTGGGATCAAAACGTGTGACCGAGACACACAGAAAATAGTGATTCAATAAGACAAATCCCTGACCAATCTCTTGAGGGGTACATATGAATCAAGCCACCTTTATTATATCATAGAGCGATGATAACAACACACTACCTTCGTAGGCGCAGTAACAGCCTTCCCGGTTGGAGCCATTGCGCTATACTGGTCCAAAATCTCAATTGAGACTTCTGCAACAATAACCAAAGTCACGAAGCAATATCCACAAAGATTAGGTCACATACTATTTGAGGAGGAAATACCCATTGAAACATTTTCGCAATGCTACATGCCTTCAATATCATGTATTGTCGCATCGACATGGTTCCACCAATTACCAACACTGTTATTACTCTTTTCATTGCCGACCATATCTGTATCCGAATCAGCAGCTATAAGCTCCGGATTCGTCAGTTTGGCAGCAAGGTAGAGCGCCGCGGCTGCGATGACATGTGGTTTATGGATGACGCAAAGTGGAGTCCTTAAACTGAAGGATCATGTAAGGCAAGGGAATTGGCATACTCAGTTAAACTCAATGTGACTAGAGTTTTGTTGTATGATAAAGGTGATAGGATACGATTAGGAAGTTATTTACAGACCTATCATTGACAAATGCCCACGCAGTCTGCGCTAATTTGCGCGAGCCTGTAATAATAATAAAGCAGCGAAAATTATATTCAAAACAAAACTTCCCGGTAATGAGATGGACAATGTCACTTAACGTACGGAGTAAATGTACATCATGCCAACATTCCAAAACCAAAAGAAGGAACAAAAAATAAATACATAAAAATAATAAAAATAGTAAAAAAAACTGACCCTCAATCTTTTCGATAATTTTCAAAAGGCATTGGTAAGGATGTTCGATCGTCAGGTCGAAGCAAATCGCTTCCAGTAAAACCTCCTCAAGATACAGAATCGTGTCCCGCCACTTATTATATTCCTGTATTAGTGTATACGCAATTCAGAATAACATGTTCTCAGTAAGATTTAAAATCACTCAATCGAATGCATTACCACTGTGAGGAGTACAAGTTTAGTTGCACTGCATGCATAGCATAATTGAAAGAATGTGTCCTATAACCAAGAACGATAACCATCACATACTTTACTGCCTTCTGACAACTGCATATCATCTTTTTTGCTAGCCTTTGCTGCAACAGTAACGACGATGTCCTTCATCTTCCTTCCAGTCTCTTCGACTTTGGTCGCAAGGAAAATACATGTTGCACCTATTTCCTATATGATTGAGTATGACGAAAAAAAAAAAAAAAAAAACATGAGCATAGTAGGATTGCCGCAAACGTCTCAGGGTAGTGCCAATACTATGCAATATATCCACATTATGGACTTGGTGTTCTCCCAATTTTTTTTTCCAGCCACGAAAACAGACAACTATTTCAATTTACGCCTGGTACATAAATCCGCTCCAGATTATCCTTCCAACCCCCGAATGTTAACATCGGACGCTTAAGAACCCCCCTTTTCTCCGTGTTGAGGCATGAATCTGCTCATCTTTGTGCTGCGTAAATGACGGAAAATAGAAAGTCTACTACTTACGTAGTAATTGTAGTCTTTAAGCGACCTCCGCATGTAAAACCTATGAAGGAACACTGTTGCGGTCGCGAGGGTTACTTGTGGACTGGTGATTGCGCAGAGAAACGAATTTCAGTTTCGCACGTGTTTGCGTGGACAGAGAAGAGCAAGCGGGCGACCATGGGAAGATCAAAAGATCAGTCACAGCAGAAGGAAATTAATCCACTGGAATGAGAGACAGTTTGAGAGCAGGAAGCTAGTAGTTAGAGCAGATACGGACAGTTTGAGGGTCATTCCGACGGTGAGGATGAAGGAGCAACCCTTGGCCCTGTCGATCTTCTCTTGTTCGTAGGTGTAGCCGCTGTGGATGGAGGGAGTACGAAGTAGGTCTTCTTTCTTAAAGTACCACTGTTGAGAGTAATTTGGATTCATGATGGATGTGCGAGTGTGGGGTACGTCAAGAATGGCAGAGAAAAGGAAGGGAATGGAGAGTTGCTGCGTGACTTTGAGATTTGGCTGTTGTTATTGTTTTGCGACCAGAATGGCATTAAGGTGTGTGGTGACGTAAGCATCGCTCGCAACCAATAGACATGCTTTTGGCTGTTCTGTACCACGAACTTCGCCCAACGCAACCGCGCCCGTCTCTTTTGCTGCCCAGCGAAGTGGGACAAGTCATCCCTCCCTCCCCCCTTGTCCTCTCTCATCCACGCCTCCTTTCCCTTCTCCTAAATAAAACTAAAAGAAAAAAAACACGACACCAGTGTTCATAACGCCCCCAGTACAAAATGACCACTCCAACTGCCTTGCAGGCCTTGGAGGTATACACCAAGGGGACCAAAGCGTGGTTTGCCGACGAAAAGGAAGCCTGGGTGTCCGCCTCTGTCGTGATAAAGGAGGTCAATGGCGACAATGTCAAAATTGTGTTTACCGACGATAATTCAGGAAAGGTATGCCGACATTTCCATCAGCCCATTCTAGTCAGATTGCTACTTCGTTGGGGTCGGTTTCTCAGTTTCGGCTGCGAATGTGCTGCACAACGCACAACAGGATGTTGTGCCGTCAATGCGTGTCAAATTTTTTTTACTCGCTATCGACCACAAGAAAGTTTAACTCCTTTAATATGCGTGAGCTTTTGTGGTAAAGGGACTCTAACATGACAATAGATGGCGCGAGCTCAGTGAACGAAAAAGCACTCGCTAGAAGTTGAAATGACATCTTACAACTTTCTTTGTCAAATTATAGGAAGTTGTGTTCGAGACCCAAATATCCAAACTTGAGAAATCTGGGAGCGCGGAACTTCCACCACTAAGGAACCCCCCGAAACTAGAAGCAACCGATGACTTGACCAACTTGAGTTATCTTAACGAGCCCGCAGGTACATTGTAACAATAAGATATCGCATTCTATTACCTCCAATCCGGTTTCCCCATACATTATCTGGCTGAATCTGGGGATTCTATTGTTCTGTAATTTTATCAATTTGGCCTCTCATGCTTGCCTTCCTTCCGCCTTTTTTTTTTTTCTCTTCATTTTTCTTTTGGGATGTCTTCTGCAGTTCTAAACACGATTCGTACGCGTTACCTCCAGCGTAACATTTACACATACTCCGGTATCGTCCTCATCGCTGTCAACCCCTTCGATCGTGTACAACTCTATGAACCCGAAATTATCCAGTTATACTCGGGAAAACGTCGTGGCGAACTCGAACCTCATCTGTTCGCCATCGCCGAGGATGCATATAGATGTATGATTCGCGAGGGAACAAATCAGACAATCGTCGTATCCGGTGAAAGGTCGGTGGCCTGTAATTGCAAGTTTGAGTTGACACTGGGAAGGATGTGCAAGCTCAAACGTGGAATGGAGTTATTATATTGAAAATTAGTGGAGCGGACGGTCGCCGATTTGATTACGTATTCATCCATTTTATACACGTATAACTCCTCTGACGTATCCATTGGATTTTTTTTTCTTTGCTACTTGTTTCGAACTCTTTAGTGGTGCCGGTAAGACCGTGAGCGCAAAGTTCATCATGCGATACTTTGCTACTGCAGACGATCAGGACACTACGAGCAAGAAGAAGGCCAAGATTGAAACCACCGCTACGGGCATGAGCGAGGTTGAGGAGCAGATTTTGGGTAAGTTCTTAACTAGGAATGCCACTGAAATTGGGTTGAATTGAACATATAGCGGCCTGGGCATTGTTACCAAAGTGACATATAGAAGAAAAAAAAAACCCCCCTTTATTATTATTATTATTATTATTATTATTATTATTTGACACATTCCTCCTTCCTTACATTGACATTTCATTCTTGCACTCGATTACATGTAGCTACTAATCCTATCATGGAGGCGTTCGGTAATGCCAAGACCACTAGGAACGACAACAGTTCTCGTTTCGGTAAATATATCGAGGTAGGCATTTTAAACACGTCGTTTCGTTCGCTGGGTTTAGAATCTTTTGTAGACGAATTTAAATCAACTAATATTCTTCTATACTATGCAAACCACTGAATTAGATTCAATTCGATGATGAGCAAAACATCATTGGCGCCAAAATCAGAACCTATCTGTTGGAGCGATCCAGACTTATCTTCCAGCCTGATAATGAAAGAAACTATCATGTGTTCTACCAGGTATGAACTATCTCTAATACGAGTACAATCCTGTTTTTACACCCTCAAAGTTATTACTTTGCTCACCCCCGGTTTTAATAGCTCTGTGCCGGTGCGCCCCTATCGGAAAAGAAAGAGTTCGAACTTCAGGAATATTCCAAGTTTCAATATCTAAATCAAAGTGGTACTGGCACGATCTTAGGTGTAGATGATGCTGCTGAATTTGAAGTGACACAGCGTGCGCTATCCACTATTGGTATCTCCGTTCAGCTTCAGTGGCAGATCTTCCGTTTAATGGCTGCTTTGCTGCACATTGGTAATATTGAGATTACCGGTCGTGGTGACGCCGTCCTCTCCGAATCGGATCCTCCCCTCAACGTTGCCACTCGCCTTTTGGGTATCGACACCGCGGAGTTCCGCAAGTGGATCGTGCGCAAGCAGATCATCACCCGCAATGAAAAAATTATCACCAACCTTACCCCAACCCAAGGTCACGTTGTCAAGGACTCGGTTGCCAAATATATCTATGCCAACTTGTTCGATTGGCTTGTCTCTGTTGTCAACGAAAGCCTATCGTGCCTTGACGACAAGAAAATAGCCAATTTCATTGGTGTCCTCGATATCTATGGTTTTGAGCATTTCAAGAAAAATTCGTTTGAACAGTTCTGTATCAACTATGCTAACGAGAAACTACAGCAAGAGGTATGTTGATCGATTCTTCAGACTGAATATTAATGTTCAATAATTTTGTCGCTGATTTCTTGGATTGTTGTTACTAGTTCAACCAACATGTTTTCAAACTTGAGCAAGAGGTATGCGCATTCATATCTTGATGTTACTATTATCTATTGCCCTTTCTTTATATATATAGTTTGCACGCGTATGACATTATGTATTCATCAATTACCTTTGTTTTCATTAGGAATATGTCCGTGAGAAAATTGATTGGAAGTTCATCGAGTTTAGTGACAATCAGCCCTGTATCGAGATGATTGAGGGCAAGCTCGGCATTCTTTCGCTGCTTGATGAGGTAAGTTTCTACGGCCAAGCGCTCTCGACCTGCATTTCGTACATGACCGACTCCTGAATCTTGATCACTCAAACGTGATGTGCTGGTTTTATTGCATCCTCTCTATGCAGGAATCTCGTTTGCCTGCCGGCACAGATGCTAGTTGGTGCAACAAATTATACCAACATTTCGCCACACCCACGCACAAGAATTACTTCAAGAAACCGCGTTTCTCCACAACAGCTTTTACTGTTGTTCATTACGCCAACGAAGTACAGTATGAGACGGAAAATTTCCTCGAAAAAAATAAGGACACTGTACCCGAAGAACATCTCAATCTTCTGCAGAATACCAAGTTCGAGTTTCTTAAGGAGGTACTTGACAAAGCGGCGGCGGCGAACCCTGCTCCTGCGCCCGAACCCACCAAGCGCATGAGCATGGCTCTGAAGAAGCCCACACTTGGCGCTATCTTCAAGCAGTCATTGATTAGTTTGATGGACACTATCAACCAGACGAATGTACATTACATTCGTTGTATCAAGCCCAACGAGGCCAAAGTCGCTTGGGCGTTCGAACCGCAAATGGTTCTCGGACAGCTTCGTGCCTGTGGTGTGCTCGAAACCATTCGTATTTCGTGCGCCGGTTACCCGTCGCGTTGGACCTTTGAGGAATTTGCCGATCGATACTGCTTACTCGTCAATTCACAATACTGGGATCCTAAAGTCAAGCCCGATATTCGCAAGCTTTGTACCATTATTCTCGAGAGTTCCATCAAGGATAGGGACAAGTTTCAGGTCGGCATGACCAAGATTTTCTTCCGCGCTGGTCAACTGGCGTTCCTCGAAAAGCTTCGCGCCGACCGTATGGCCGAGTGTGCTGTTTTGGTACAAAAAAATGTACGCCGCTTCCTCGCCCGCCTCCGGTACTTGCGTCTTCGTGATGCTGTCATCCGTATGCAGTGTGTCGCGCGCAGGCGCATCGCCCAAGGCAAAGCACAACACATTCGCCACGAACATGCTGCTATCATTATTCAAAAATACTGGCGCAGGTACTACCAAAGGCATCGTTATCTGCGTACCAAGGCGTTTATTGTCGATTTGCAGACAGCTATTCGCCAGCATTTCTCGCGCAAAGGTTTCGAGAGTCTCCGCAAGACGTCTGCGGCGATCAGGATTCAGAAGGTGATGCGCGGATTCGCTGCTCGCCGAACCTACAAAGCGACTCGGGATCACATTATCCTTATTCAATCGGTTGTGCGTCGCCTTATGGCGCGCAAGGCTCTCAAAACCCTCAAAGCTGAGGCAAGATCCGTCAACCACTTCAAGGACATGTCGTACAAATTGGAAAACAAGGTTGTGGAACTTACTCAAAGCCTCACCTCGCAAAAGGAAGAGAAGAAAGAGCTGGCGAACCGTGCTACCCAACTTGAGGTCCAGGTCCGCAGCTGGATTGAGAAATACGAGAAACTCGAGCAGAAGGCCAAGGACCTAGAGGCCATTCTCAAACAGCCAACTGTACCGCGAGAGGAGTGGAACACACTGCAGTCCGACAGGGATTCCTTGCAGCAGAAATACCAACAGTCCTTGGACAAGATCAAAGCTCAAGATGTGGAGATCGCACGTCTCACTGTTGAGCTCACCACGCAAAAGGAAGAGATCGCCAAGCTGCGTACGGCATCCGAACAAGTTGTCAAGACCGTCGAGCTGCCTGATGTCGCCGAGCTGAAGAAGGAGATTGCCTCACTCAAAGCGCAACTGTCTGCCAAGATCAATGCACCGCAACCGCGCCCGACACGTCAACCCTCGACAGGGATTCCCGGATCCCCTGCCGCCGCTCTCGCAGCTCCCACCAGTGCTACACGCGGTATCTCGCCGCCGCCACAATACGAACGCCAGGCCTCACAGGATAGTGGCTTCCTCAAAGATGGTAATGCCTCCACCCGCCGCGGCAGGTCGCCCACTGGACTTCCCCCGAAACGTCGCTACAGTTCCGCCGAGACCCGCGAATCCTCGTCGCAGGGACAAAGAACCTCGATCGAGATTATTAAGCAAGCGCAGTTGCATCCGAAGAATCCAAGGCCGACCTCCTTCCCTGACCTAAACAATATTCTCGGCACTCCCAAGAATCGCATCGTCGAAGATCCCGAGGACAACCCAGAGGAAGAAATTCACCGTATTCTCGAGGACGAGGAATCGCTTCAGGATGAAGTGCTTGAGGGACTTGTCAAGACCCTCAAGATTCCATTGCCGAGCTTGGGGAACCCACCAAGCATGAAGGAAATCTTCTTCCCTGCCCACATGGTTGGTCTGTCTGTTACTCAAATGTGGAAGTATGGCTATATCCAAGAATCGGAGCGTCTGTTGTTCAACGTAATGGATACTGTGCAGAAGCAGTGCTTGGTATGTATTTGTATTTTGTTCGCTGCTCCACCATGCAAGTGATATTGAAACAAGAGCTAAACTTTAAGTGCATCCTTTTCGTCTCTATACCCAGAGCTTCAATGGCGACGAGGCTGTGATCCCATGTGCCTTTTGGCTTTCAAATGTTCACGAGTTACTGTCACTGATTTGCGTTGCCGAGCGTGATATGGAGCAGGAAACGAACTTGAGCCCTGTAGCAACCCGCCGTACGTTTGGCTGGCATGATTTCGAAAAGCTCGTGGCTACTGTCAAATACGAGATGCAGTGCCTCGAAGACAATATCTTCCACGCATGGATGAAGGAACTCAAGAGACGCCTCAATAAGATGATTATTCCAGCCGTGATTGAAAGTCAATCTCTACCTGGTTTTATCACTAGCGATTCTGGTCGCTTCCTGAACAAGCTGCTCACCGGTTCGTCGCAGCCTGCCTTCAGCATGGATGACTTACTCAACTTTTTGAACAAAGTCTGGCGCGCGATGAAATGCTACTTCATTGAACCGTCTGTCTCCCGTCAGGTTCTCACTGAACTGCTCAAACTTATTGGCGTTTCCTCGTTTAACGACTTGCTCATGAGGAGGAATTTCTGTTCGTGGAAGCGAGGTATGTAGTTTGATATCTGAGCACCAAGTGATTCAGGAATGATTTTTGATACAGAGTTGGCAACGGAGTAATGTATTGTGCTAACCCGGGGTATTTGATCTGTATTTTAGCCATGCAAATCCAGTACAATATCACCCGCATCGAAGAATGGTGCAAGAGCCACGATATTCCTGAGGGTACCCTTCAACTTGAACACTTGATGCAAGCCACTAAGCTCCTGCAGCTCAAGAAGGCCTCTTTGAGTGATATTGAAATCATATACGATGTCTGCTGGATGCTGACGCCAACCCAGATTCAGAAGCTTATCTCGCACTATTTTGTGGCCGATTACGAGGTAAACTATGCAAACCGACTTTTTCTTCATTTTTATTGACATGTGTTCATTGTTCAACTCGATCGACGCCACTTATGATGTCCTCTCTCTCACCATTTGTTTATCATTCATTAATTTGCATTGGGTAAACCTTCTCCAACAGAACCCGATTAGTTCTGAAATTCTCAAAGCCGTGGCTGGCCGTGTTGTGAGTGCTGACAAAAATGATATTCTGTTACTCGACACCGTCTCCCTGGATGATACGACTTCACCGTTCGAGATCCCTATACCCCGTGAAGTGGACACTGACAAGTATCTTCCTTCCTGGGTACGTAACAATTGTGATTATTTGGAAGGGGCCTTGCCCATATGATTCACAACAAATTTTATGACTAACTCCATGAACCTGGCTTTTTTCACTCTCATTAGCTCAATCTGCAACGACTCCGTAGACTGACGCAGTTGATCCAACAACAGAAGGCATAGATTTGTAGAATTTTGGATTTAGTATATGTAACTCCCGCTTAGTCCGGAGTCAGCGTAGAGCTGACGCGACTAATTAATTTGTCGCAGATGCAATTCTCAAAAGTTTTCACATTCATGTCTTTTCTCTCCAATTTGTTATTATTGTACAATATCTGTCCACGCTTGCGAACCTGAAACTGATCAGTGTGTTGTAATGATACCTATTTTTGTTTTCTTAAATGGTTCGTGTTGCCCTTTCCACTTCTCTCATCCACCTCACCCACCCCCCTTTTTTTCTTTGTGGACGTCGGACTAGTTAGAATAGCATTCTCCCAATCGGTGACAATAGGCAATACGCATTAGGATAACCCATATCTGATACTAAATAGTTAACCTATTTGCAATGGCTTTCTATCAAAGTTTGGAGAATCCCTTAAGTACTGTTTACATCTCGGTCCGTTATAACTCAATACTTATAATATCCGAATACCTTTGCCTCTTCAAGTTTCTTTGCGATATTAATATTTAAAACTTACATTATCATAGAAAATGACTAATAAATACGGATATTTGAGTGTTCATTTAATTAAAGAAATAATACGTAGTTATATTAAATACTTATAACCTTATTAAAGATATCTACTTTATAGCTCATATAAAAGTTTAATATAATTATTATCTCTTTATTTGTGTAATAGATCATCAGGAAAATATTTTCTATAATTAGCATCTATACTTACAGACTGTTCTGAGCTGTTTATTATTTTGCAATACTGTTTGTAGACTATTTTAGCAAGTTTACCAAAAACAGTTTATAGTCTATAACTAGTATCTATTTTTATGATTGTTTTGTTTATAGCTCTTAGTAAATTCTATAACTATTTTCTTAATAATATTAGATAGAAAGAATTGAAAGTAGAAGATTAATATTAAGATAGTTAGGAAATTAATAATATAGTTATAGAGATCATCAGAAAAATGATTAATTAATCTATAAACTATTTTACTAAAAGCTGTGAACTATTTTACTAAGAGCTACAAACAAAATAGCTATGGACATAGATGCTAGTTATAGACTATAAACTATTATTGGCAAATAGCTATGAACTACCCTAGAACTCTACTAGAATAATATTACAAACCACAAACACCTCTAGAATAATATTATGAACTATAAACTAGCTAGAACAGCCTGTAAACAGCCTGCAAACAGCCTACAAGTATAAATACTAGTTATAGACTATGAACTGAAAATAGTTTCCTAATGATATAGTTATAAAGATATATATTAGAAAACTATTTTCAGTTTATAGTTTATAACTAGCATCTGTACTTGTAGGCTGTTCACAGGCTATTTACAGGCTGTTCTAGCCAGTTCATGGTTCACAATATTATTCTAGTAGAGTTCTGGGGTAGTTTATAGCTATTTGCAGCTGTTTGCTAATAATAGTTTGTAATCTATAACTAGCATCTATGTTTGTAGCTATTTTGTTTATAGCTCTTAGTAAAATAGTTTACAGCTCTTAGTAAAATAGTTTGTAGATTAATTAATCATTTTTCTAATGCACTCCTCAGTTGAATGTTTATATATATATTTTTCAAATAGTCTAAAATTTAATTTAAAATTAGTATTAATTAGTTAGATTAATAGGAAAACTCACTAGCTATTTAGTTTTTTTTTTAAATTAAAGTATATTTTAATATAACAAAAAAAAGATATATATATTAGGAAACTATTTTCAGTTTGTAGTCTATAACTAGCATCTATGCTCATTATTAGAAAAATAGTTAATTAATCCATGAACTATTTTACTAAGAGCTACAAACTATTTTACTAAGAGCTATAAACAAAATAGCTATAAATATAAATACTAGTTATAGACTATAAACTATTATTGGTAAATAGCTACAAACAGCTGTGAACTACCTTAGAACTCCACTAGAACAATATTATTGTAAGAGTGATAGATATAAAAAGCAGCAACAAATACTTGCAGAAACATAACAAACAACCATGCCCTGATTCAACAATGACAAATATCTCCGAAGCCGAGTCATTGAGGCATACTGAGCCTTAGAAGACCCTCCATCTGAACTACTACCTGAGGAAGGATCTGCCCTACGAAGAACTCAAATAATAATGAAGAACATCGACATTGCTCAGAAACGACAAACACAAGATGAATTTCAGGCCTACTATAAGATCGCTAGGATCTGGGAAGAAGATCTCGAACATGTATGGGACCGACGATATGCAGAAGCATGCAAACGAGCACTACATCAAGAGATTCCCCTCCAATCCCAAAGGATTGCCCTCCGGATTTACGGACTCTTCCAGTTCTGACCAGTTGCCTTGAAAAGACTTACCAGAATTAGACCATCTGTATTTCACCAACTGTCTCAAATTGCCTTTGAGGAACTTAAAGAAGAAATCCATGTAATACAAAGAGATTTTGACCAATTGGAACAGTTCCTTGATTTGTGAAACCTTTTAATCATCTTAAACCCATAACTTATATAACTCGTTATATCATATAAATTCATAATTAGTTTATATTTTGAATAGCCAATAGTTTCAAGAGTAGTAACCTGGGCAGCTACCCGTATAGCACCTCGAGAAATTTGTATAAATATCTCTCAAATCTTTATTCAATAAACTTCAGTTCAATAGCAGTGCACACTCAAAACCCCTTTGAGAGCTAAAGATCTCACCCCTCCTACACATATCAAGAGTGCTAAAGACTATAAGTCTGAAATTTACAATTAATAATCTTATAAAGAAACAAAGTACTTTCAATATCTTAGAAACCTTGCGACATACTCGGAGATTCCTAAGTCCAATGCAGATTAGTATCATTAGACGCTTCCTCACAGGCGGTTTAGGAGAAACCCCCTTACAATTATAAACCACAAACTAGCTAGAACAGTCTATAAACAGCTTGCAAACAGCCTATGAATATGGATGCTAGTCATAGACTATAAATTAAAAATAGTTTCCTGATGATAGGCTGTTCACAGGCTGTTTGCAGGTTGTTCTAGCCAGTTTATAGTTTGTGATATTGTTTTAGAGGTGTTCATAGTTTGTAATATTGTTCTAGTAGAGTTCTAGGGTAGTTTATAGTTGTTTGCTAATAATAGTTCATAGTCTATAACTAGTATCCATATCTATAGCTATTTTGTTTATACATAGCTCTTAGTAAAATAGTTTGCAGCTCTTAGTAAAATAGTTCGTAGATTAATTAACCATTTTCTGATGTAAAAATAACTATAGCAAATCAACTAGTAAGTATTTGTAGTATTTGAATCTGAATGATCAATATGCTTATTTTCAAATATGTTTACAGTTATAGAAATTTATTTGCTTTGTTTATTGAGAAGATTACAGTTGTTGTATAAGAAGACTATAGTTACTGTAGTTGTGTGAGAATGCTATAGTTGAATGATACTCATTATATATAACTACACTTCTATTTTATCTTCTAGGTTGTAATAACATAGTAGAATAGTAGAATAGTAAGTAAAAAATAAAGTAAAAATATTTATTTATTAAATAAAATCATATATAATAATTAATTAATAAAGTCATCTGTTCTAAAATTTAGTGAAAAATATTAGAAGTGTATCTCTATAAAAGATTTAGAAAAAGGCTTACATATATCCAAGCTAAGGAGTATAGTCTTAAAAGTCTATACTAGCAAGACCTAAGTAGATTAGAAGAAAAGAATATTTTCTATTACTATAAATATAGCTTGAATATTGATAGAAATATTGATAATATATGCAGAATCTTTCTTCAAGTCTTATCAAGTGGTTATATATAAGATTTTTTTTAGTCTATATAAGAGTTTTTTTTTTTTTTTTTTTTTTTTTTTTTTTTTTTTTTTTTTTTTTTTTTTTTTTTTTTTTTTTTTTTTTTTTTTTTTTTTTTTTTTTTTTTTTTTTTTTTTTTTTTTAAGGTAAGTAGGGCATTTTTTATAGCTTGAAAAAAATTTTTTTTTTTCATTTTCATGGGAATTCAGTATCCAATTCCGAATTTGTGTGAAACTCACGATGGTCTAATACTCACGATGGTTTCCGACATTATATTTAGAAATTGAGCATCCTCATAATTCAACAGTGCCAGGGTGGTGAGTACTTGCAGCTGGACATTGATGTGATATAACAATATGCATCTGTGAGTTTGCCAGGCTTTGTGGGGTGGGACTGTCCATAAGGCCAATGTTGTCTCTCAATGTCCGACTCAATCCATCCGAAGTTCACAACTATAAGTTTATCATAATAGTGACGTCACATTAGCAAAATGTTTAAAAAAAGTTTTCTTTGAGGCTTCCTCTTTTCCTTTTGTAACGGGGTCTTCAATGATAGGAGAAGCACAGATTACCTCGCCTACGCAACTACAGGCTTTAGAGAAAAATCGTGAAATTGTATTGCCTTTAGCTATAGGGAAAATACAACAACTATGGGTGACAATTGTACGTTACAGCTAGTTTATGAACTACGGGCAAAAAACATTCACTCCCAGCACTACAGTGAACCTTTCATATATTCAGAGATATTTAGACTCTTTCCCATGCTTCGAATGCATGCGTGACCCATTGCGTCAGGTTTTTGAATGGGATTTTGAGTCTACGTCTTTGCGCCAGGTCGGTTACCGTGTCCTTGAGAAGACGATATTTTAGCTGCTCGATGGATTGGCCGAAACTGATGTTTCGAGTGTAAGAGCCGTTCTCCGCTGCTTCGCGATGTGAGGCATCGATTGTTTGGCTTCCACTCCCGAAAAGGCTGGTCTGCTGTCGTGGTAACAGAGCTGGTGGTAGAACAATGACAAATTCGGCACTAACATTGAGGTTAAAGCTAGTATTCCTCTCGATATCACATACACTATCAAGAATGTTTTGAATTGCCTTTTCATGTTTCATCCTATTCCAAGTGTCCACACTGTGAAGGATGAAGAAGAGCTGGGGCGAGTGAAACAGGTATGGATAATTTTTGAAACGGAGCAAGGCCTTCTCTAATGTCTTCATCAACTCCCTGTCCGTCCCCTCCATTACGTCGATAAGCACAATATGCGACAAGGAAAGTACGAGAAAGGCCATTTGCTCGTCAAAGATGAAGTCCCACTCGTTATCCAATAGCCCCTCCACATCTAGAACAAGCAAATTCTCAGCCCCTGTGTATTGGGTTACGAACAAGGAGGCGTAAAGGCCCTTCGTGCACCGCTCAGCGCCGGTAGAAACATTGTAACCGAAGAGATATTTCAGCAATAACATTTTTTGCGAGTTCCGTGATCCGAGAATAGCACAGGCAAAAAGGTCGCCATTCCTTGCGCAATTCAATATGTCAGTAAGAAAATAGGTATCCGTAGGAAGTAGATCTCCATTGAGGATCTCGAGTGGGCGTCCGTGACTAAGAACTGACTCTTCGAAAATACAAATATTTTCACAAGAATTGTTCTCTCTGCTGACAAACCAAGCCTCCCTCCATAAACTGTCCATTGATATTGGTATTGGGGCTCCACGTTTGCGTCTGATCGCTTTTGTAAATCTAGAGACGCCACTAGATCGAATGTTATGAAGGGTGTAAGTGTACTCTCTAAAATTTGTAATTAGATTGGAAAACTCGTCCAGATTCTCCATATCCTTTTTCTGCACCACGGTACGAAGGAACATGTCGACAATTTCCTTGTATTGATTCTGTTCCTGTACAGCACGGATCATGCTGACCTTTAAATCATACCCTACTTCTAGTAAGGTTCTCGCCTCGTTTTCCAAGTTGGCTGCCAACAGGTTAAACTTCTTCGTCTCCATGGCTATGTGCGAGAGCGGGAATATGGCTTCGACAAACGAGCATTTCCGAGTTGTTGCCTCGGCTTTTGCGAGTGCCAACTTGAGGGCTTCGTTGAGGATAATGGCATCCTTGCTGGATGTCCTTAGATCGACCGCTGGAGTATGGCTTTCCTCTTTGACAGTGTCTACTGCTTTGGTAAGCTGATCTTGAAGCTCTTCATAAAACCCCTCGACCTTGTCTCTACCAGGAAGGCTCTCCAGGGCTGGTAGGAAGTGACGCTGCACCAACTGATGTAATTCATCGTGCTTGCTAGGCTGGATCTTTGGTATCTCTATTATATGCACGTCGATTGTTGGCTGCGATCTCTCCCAATTGTTAACTTGTTCTTCCAGCAATTGACGGAGATCAAACGTCCACTCTTCAGCAT
Source organism: Endogone sp. FLAS-F59071 (assembly GCA_003990785.1). Taxonomy (NCBI): domain Eukaryota; kingdom Fungi; phylum Mucoromycota; class Endogonomycetes; order Endogonales; family Endogonaceae; genus Endogone; species Endogone sp. FLAS-F59071. The sequence continues at coordinate 18,079 of RBNK01000044.1, read as the reverse complement.
CACGCATCAGAACGACGATCATTTCCACGACGCTTAGCGTTTCCATGAGCCCAACGACCTCATCGAGCCCACCTTCTGAAGCATCGGGTGGCATTACATGGATCAAACCGATTCGGCAGATGCTTGATATGATTTGAAGTACTGCTCCTGGTATGGTGCCGTGGCAGTCGATCATGTTGTATGGAAGCGGCATCAAAGGACGGTCGAGCATCACGTCCGCTGTGCCGTGGTGAAAACTGTTTGACGACGCGTCGACCTCAAAGTCTGTTTGAAAGCACATATTAAGGAAGACACTCTTGCCACAACCCACTGAGTTCGGGGTGCCGCACGAGATCAGAAAAGGTTTTCCAGGGACGATCCCATTACGCAAGGACGAGAAAGGAATAGCGTAGCAAAAAGGTTCAACTGAAGTGTCGGTGGCTTGCACGCCACCATACCTGGTCGGGATGTGGTATGCAAGCGGGACAGGGACGCACATGTCGATGACGCGGTCCACGACACTCCGCGACTGCAACAAGGGGAGGCACGTGATGAGTGGGATGAGAAGGCCCTTGCGCGACCAGGGCAAGTCCCATGGCATGTAACGGCTGAGGCTATCGAAGAGGAATGGCGCCATAGTGACAAGTGGGCATGGCGTGGTGAAGGCATTGTGAAAGCTTTGCTCTGTCAGGCCTTGAGATATTATATCTTTGGTGGCGTTGTCCAGTGCCCGTTTGATTTCTTCTAGAGGGAGACCGGCAGTGAGTTTTTCCCAGGCTCCAAGGCGCCCACCGTGATCGACGGTGTCCATCTCTTGGGTTGTTGTTAAAAGCGACGTTGAGAACGGGAGCGGGAGAGCTTGATAACTCCTGTGATCAACTTTTTACATCTTCAGCTTAGAATTGGGAATGTAATGAGCCGAGTTCGCTCATATAAAAAATATCGAGAACCTCTACAAATTTACCTCGTGCTGAATGCGTTATGAATGGTGTTGAATGCGAGATATATCGGTAATCACCATGATCATCTGTAAGTTTGTTCGCTTAAATGTCAGCGAATATGTCCCAAGTCTTAAACGTTAGTACCATAGAATTTTTTGACGACCTACCATGATCGGGAGTATCGATACTATCAAAGGTTGAAGGTTCAACATGTGTTTCACTGGAATTAGCGGATTCATTTTCACGAGTCTGAAGACTCAATTCAAATGCAGCCTGAGGGTCGGGTTCGTCTTCCAAATGCGTGGAAATAGAATGTCCATATTCGGGATTCCTGTTGGCGTTACTTTGTTCGGCTTGAAGGCTCAATGAAAGCGCCTTTGCAATATCCAAGTCGAATTGGTCATGAACGGAGACGGGACGTTCGGCATCCCGAAAACTCGATTCCAGCGCTGCCTGAAACTCAGAGTCATTCTCTTCATCCAGAAGGATCTCTTCATCCAGAAGGATGGGATTTGAGGTGTAATTTTCGTCGGTAATATCTCGAAGGCTCAACAAAAGCGCCAAATCAAGCTCGGAGTCGTCCGTAGACAAGACAGCGACGGCTACATTTCCTTCGATCTGTGCAACTGGATTACCAGATACTTGATATTATCGACTGCGAAAATCTCGGGTGCTGTTTGTATGGAAAACCGGGAAAAATTACCTTCATCTCCTTCCTGTTGGGTGGTGTTTCTGGACGCCATTTTGGCAGCAAAAGTATTGTAGACCAAGAAGTGGCGCGGCAATCAACCTCAAACCACGCACGTGACGCATGCATTCAAAGCTTGATTTTTTTATTCTCTCGATTCTCTTGATTTCCTTTTTCCAGAGCCATGGCTACGAACCCAAACGGCAACAATCCAGAGACGGCTGCTGCGCGTGCCGCTCAACAGGTGGCGGATCTGCTCCGTTCGCACCTGCAAAACCTTGAGGCGCAGTCCGAGGCCGAGCTTCATGAGGCCAATCAGGAACGCGCCGTGGCCGACGCCCAGTTTACTGAGGTTTGTTTCAGAAACAAAAGCGTCACACAAACGCACAGCAGTTCGCTAGATCAAAGACCGAGTTATTTTCGCTCCCGACTTTTTAGAACGAAAGTTCCTTGCGAGAAGCTCAGGAAATGTTGAGACAGGCTCAAATTACCCTAGATGAGACCGCCAGGGATTATGAGCAAATCCAACAAGACCTCCAGCGTGCTGAAGAGGAGTTGCGCTCGCTCACGGCAGAACTCGAAGGGCTGATCAAGCAAGAACAGAGGCTCAAGCAAGATATTGTGGCCATTCAGGCGACTCAAAACAACCAGGTGCAGGAGCAAGAACACATCGCCGGGCAACTCAGGCAGACCGAAAAGGAGATTGCCGACATCACCGCAAAGATGGAGAAGCTCCAGCGTGAATTGAATGATGCGCAAAGGAAGTCGAGCACGCTGCAACGAGAGATTGATCAGGCACGTCATATTTCATCGTTGATTTACAGTGACTCCTTTTTTGAAACTCCGACGCTGAAGCATTTTGTTCCTGAAAGCATTTTGTTCCTTTATTGTCGCACGTGTGTGCTATTTTCAGCTCGAGTCATTAGTGGAAGATCTAGACCAAAACATCAGTGAACAAGAACAACTCAAGTCCCAGACCCAATCTAAGCTTCAGGAAACAGAACACGATATGGATATGTTTGTTTCATATTAATAACTTGGCCTTTTGTTGTTTATTTTTGCAATGGGAGTTATTGAAATTCGATATCTTTTGGCCAACAGCCTCCGGGAAGAAATTAAAAGGCTGAAAGCCGAAGAAAATTCCGCAGATATTGCTTCCAAAGTCTCGACAATCGCTCATGCTGCAGTAAGTATTTAAGTCCAATTTTGCATATTCTCATCGCTTTTCTCAAATTAACATTTCCTATACCATCCAAAAGGTCGGGGTTTTCTCATTTTTCGTACCCTGGGTGGCCTGCTTCACACCAATTACAACCATGGCCTCTCGCATGTTCAATGAAAGTTTGAGCCGCGCCCGAAGCCAGAGACAGGCGGCCGAGCAGCGCTTGTCGCACCTCACGAACGACCGCAACCGCCTTCGTAACGAGCTCCATAGGAGCACCGCGTCTCTTAGCAGCCTTCGTCAACGAAGGTCCAGCACCAATGATAAGCTGCAATTGACCAAGGCCAAACTGGTGGAGTCGCAGGCTAGAGAAGCGGACGCCGAGCTTGGCATCGAGCAGTCTAGGAAGGACCACTCTGTGCTGACCGATCGCCAGCGTGATTTCACCGCCGCGGCGCAGAGAGGCGCATTAGACTTGGAGGGCACCCGGAGGCGGCTGGCCGATGTCCAGGCGAACATTCAACAAGTGCGCACTTCCAAGACCCAGATAGATGCCGATGTCCGCCAGCTCCGCCAGGAGAATGAACTTGCCAAACGTACTCACGCGAACGCTCGCGAAGCCAGGGCTTCAGCTCAACGCGACCTTCTAGAGGTCACTGCCGCGCATGTGCACGCCCAGGCGCAGCGCGAGCGGGCCCGGCAAAGGCAGCAAAACGCCAATGAACGAATGAATTACGCCCGCCAGACCGTCGAGACTAATAGTGCTAACCTTCGACGTACGAATGCTAATCCGATCGAGAATACCCGACGTCGTCAGAATCTTAACTATCAGTAGTCGGTTGTTTCTTCAGATTGAGTTTTCCTCAGATGATAAGTCAAAGATTCTTTGACTCTTGACAGTTTTGGGAAAAAAAAAAAATCTTTATATAATTAATTAATTATATACCAAATGATTTCGGTCAGTTAAGAACTGATACTTAATTAATTATATATGTGGTTACAAAAACGAATAAATCCCCTGAATATCCGGTAATTACGTGAGGCCATTCATCCTATAAAAATCTCCCAAAGTGGAGTCATATGCCAACTGTGTTCAAGAGACAAAGTTATGGATATGGATGATTGTCCAATTGGCAACCATTATCTCTGTCGTTCACCGATTTTGAACAGCATCGATACCGGAGCGAGGAGTGAAGAAGGTTCCGTTGATTCGCCAGCTGCATCCACGACTCTTTCGATCGATAATCAATGTTAAGCGTCTGATAACCTCCCCTCACTTCCGCCCCGTTCAGCCTCTGCATTTCTTGGTTCACGTAAAAGTCACAATACACCTCAGTGCTGAGGTGATAATAGCATGCTTGGTCGGAGTTCTCAGCCGGTACAAAGGTTTCGCCGCACCGGCGGCACTCTACCTCCTGGGCCAGCTCTTTCTCCCGCTTGTCCTCGGCGTCTTCTGCTGGGGTTTTTGGCCATAGGACTGCCTCCTTGTATCGTCGCACTACGTACGGGTGTTGGGCCATAGTGATCAGCCAGAGACTGTTAGCCGTTGACGAGGGTGACGCGGCCACGTCAGCACGGTCCGCAATGAACTGGAGGGTCATTGACAAGAGGTCCTGCCGATGGATAATGTATTGTACAGTAGAGTTGCGTAGCTTGTCGGTGTCCATCTTCTCTGGTCTATTGGATTCCGTAAGGCCACCCTGGATGCCCAAAAGATCCGTGCGAACCTGGGCGATGGAGTCCAGATCAAAGATTAAGATAGAGCGCGGGTATTCGGCAGCCTCAGTTGTTACTTGCAATAATGATTGCTTGGCGGAATTCTTAAATGTACAATATTACGGTTGTGATTAGCGCTAAGTTTGCTTCGAATAAGAGATGGCGTGACAAAATTGCCACATACCTCATCAAGAGCATCAGAGGACATAAAGTACCCGTTGTCTATCAACTGAATAAATGATACGTCCATGTCGACCCCGAAATCTAACATCATCATGACAATATCCTTCTTAGTATAAGAACGCAGCTCCCTAGGTTCTCCTTCGAGCAATAGCAACTTTCGACGAATTGTGAAGGACTTGGAGACCAAGCTATCAATGCTGACCCGAAGCGATTCGGCTATTTGATCCCAAGTTCGACCAATATCGTCACTCATTCCATCAATAAAGTTTTTAACACGATAACTACTGTCAATAATGTGTTGGTCTCCAATGTCCTTGTTATACTGCCAAAGTGCCTCCAGGGCACTTGGGATTGCGGCAGCCGGCACGTTCCAATTCTGTTGCAGCGATGTCTCGAGCTGCGCGAGGTCCTCAAGGTCGGTGCGTCGTAAGTCATCAAATAGTCTGTCCATACTGTTGCGAAATAGTGTTGACTTCCGTAGCTCCACCTGTTTGTCTTTGAGGTAGTCAAATTTCTTTGTGTTTTCAAGGAATTTATGCACCTGGTCCCTCAGTCCTTGAAGAGATATGCAATCCTCACACGACGCAAGATGCTCGGATCTGCAGCACCGGACAGGCCACGTATTGGCCACATTCTCCAAGTTCTCAGTAAATTTTTTTTGCCATCTTTGGCGGCGATCGGGGTCGAGCAGTTCCAGGAGAGTGTGCGCCTCGCGGTGGTACCCGGTGAGAGTCGCGCGTTCGAGCTGCAGCTGCGACTTCATCCGCGATACTAGATCGTCGTCATCGTCCTCACCGTCCGAAAGGTCCCTGTCGTTACTGTTGGAAGACAGTAGTTGAACAAAGACCCGCCTAGTGCAATGCCAGAGCTGCCACTCGGAAACTTCTGACTGCTGCCGTCTGCTCGCACCCGAAACGCCGACGGCCGAAGGTGTACTCTCTGTTTTCATGACCTTGATGAGCCGTTGCAAGGGCTGGAAGTATTTGGCTCTCTTGGTGTGCTTGATTCTATTGATGTTCTCCAACAGGTCGGGGAGGTATTGACCACCAAACATAACCCGCTCCATGGTGGCCCTCTCGCGGACGAACCGGCGCAGCTCCAGTACTGAAAGTGCTGTATTGCTTTCACCAAAACTTCTGGCTACAACGTTCGTGTCCGCAGCGATGGTGAGAGCCTTGCGGAGGGCATCGGTAGAGAAGTTGAGCGTCAGCCGTTTGATCTCGTTCGAGACCTCCTTGCTAGGTGTGTAAGGTAAGAATTTGGTCTTCCGTTTGTAATGGGCAGCGATGTGTTCGATCCATTGCTGGCGAGCCGCGAACGACGGTCGTCCTACAAAGATCTTGTAGTTCATTCGCCTGAGAAAGGCTTTGTCCATCGTGTGGTAGAGATTTGTCGATCCAAAGAGGACCAGATTCGGTATATCGCGAATTCCTGTGGACGATTTGCTGTTAAAATAATAAAATAGATGGTCCAAAAATATTTGAAATGCACTTTGCTAGCAAAGAAACACGAAAACTGACCACCAATCAAGGCTAATAAGACACCCAATATATCAATCTTTTGCTTTCCTCCGCCATCTGAAGACTCTCGGCTTGGTGCAAGCCCGTCAATTTCGTCAATTGCAATGACGCAAACGTGCCACGGTATCTTTATAAGGACAAAATCCATGAACACTTCAAGATTATGGAAGGCAAACATATTGATGCAGAAAGTCTAGGCGGACTTACAGCCTTCGCCCATTCCGCCAACGTATCAATCATTCTCTCGGCATCTCCCACTATACCCTGATTAAAGCTTCCAGGAGTCAGAGGGTCGCAAAGCAGCTTTACGTTGAGATACTCACATAACGCTTTGACGATTGTCTATAGTTTTAAAGCAAACAGGATGTCAGGTATTGACTCGGATACGATGGTACGATCACATTAACTTGGATCTCACCGTTTTCCCCGTGCCAGGAGGACCCCAAAACAAGAACCCTCTCGGAATATCGTCCCAACCACGAGTCGGGTTCTGATACGGCACCAAGAAATTCTTCAGACTATCCACCATCTCTTGCACACCAATCAGCTTTTGGTTGATGCTCTGCAAACCCTCTTCGCAAATGTTTTTTGGAATCGTTGCGTAAGAGACCCCAGCATGATGTTTGATGTAGTAAACAAACGCGTAAGCTCCATTTCGGAGCTCTAATTTCTCTTTGGAGTCGTTTACGTCTACTTCCATATCATTTCCGTAGGCGGTGTTAGGGGGATATAATGTCCAATCTTTGATGGAGACAGTTATCTGATCCGATCCAACAGCGTTGAAGGAGCGCTGGATACCGTAGAAGGAGGACTGAGCGACAGGAGGTGCCGTGAGTTCAGAGACGACCCCAACGACGTAAGCGACATGGAGCCCGAATGGTGGGATGGGTGTGTAGGTAAAAGGTGTGTTGAAGAATGTTTTTTGGCGAGATTCTTCCACTTTCTCTTTGATCACAATTTTGTGGAACGGGCTATAGAAAGACCAGGAGAAAAATCAAACATACAGATCTTCCTGACGCTAGACGCGAATCTCCAGAGAATACACTGTACATGTGCTACTTACCTTTCAGGTTTGGGCTCGTCGGCTTCCAGCCAGGCTTTCGTAGCTTGCACGAGTCCACGGTTCATCACCTTGAGATCGTGCTCATCGCGAAATTCTGCCAAGACAATGTCTCGTACTACAATATTGCTGATATGAACCACCAAGGAGACCGTTATTGGGATATTGAATTGTTCTTCGTTTCCAATGTTCACTGGGGATGTATCTACTGTTTCCCATGAATCGTCGCTAGTAACGCTCGCTGTCTGTAAAGTGGAAAATTCCTCCTACGTGAGAAATTTCGATATTAGAATTGAGTGGATTATTGATATCAAGGTTGGCCGCCGGATTAGTGAGGTACCTTACCAGAGGACCAACACGATCAGGAAGAGGTGGCTCAGGTAAGGTTATTCCATTAAGTATTTTCTCTACAAAATTTTCCCAGGAGAAGGTACGTGGAACTCTTCCGCGAAAGATTTTCATCTTCATGTGCCATATGTGGCCTTTGGCAGCGTAAACAGGATCGGTAGCACGTAGTTTCAAGAAACCCTTCAGTTTAGATACCAAATGTTCCGTGATATCTTCCCAAAGGACTTCTGACATTTTGACTGCGGTTCCGTCATTATCAAGAGCGCTTCTATAGACGGCAACGCGCTCGCGCAAATCTCGTTCGAGTTGATCTTCCATTTGTGCGTGGTTTTTATTTTGAAGGATTTCGCTGCGAATGTCAAAAGACCTTCAGCCACCAGGTAACATGTGACCCATAGGTTGAAGTGATTCAAACTAAGACTATAATAGTTTAGCACCTTGAGAAAAGTAGAATACATTAAAATAATAAGTATACTAATTAATTATTAAGTAGAGCCTGTTTTTTCTGCTCAACTTCTCATCACTAAAAAGTTACGAACAAAATGGCAAAAATAAAATCTTCGAACTAATACGTCAAATGTTCACTTTGTCTGGTTTGTTGCAGCACGCCCTCATGTATCACTTGCTTCTCAACAAATATGAATAATTAAATGTCGCGTTATTATTATTATTATTATCATCGCCAAAGCAGGTACCTGTAAATGTGTATACAACGCCAACATTATCTTGTCCGGAGTTTACAAAGTATTATTCTAATATCAACAAATACCTAACTCTCAAGTATCATTAATTTCAATATAAACACATTGCATCGTGCTGCATCCTGTATGTAATTCATGGCATGGCCTGAGTCGACGTGAAGTTGCTTGTACAGTTGACTGACCTGTTGGTAGTTTTGATTAATTTCAGGGGAAGTATTATACATAGTGGCCGAGCATGTTATTCCTTTTAACCAACCTCGTCATCGAGCTCATCCCAGTCCAACGAATCGAATACGGTATCAAACTTCTTGGCGGCGACGATCATATCGCCAAATGTCCTAATGTACGCTCCAGCAATGTAGTGGGTTTCCTGGCGATGGCAAAAGCGTATTCCCATCGCTCAGACTTCATGCAATATGTATCGCGACACCAAGAAGGTGATACATATTCCAAAAGGAAGACGTTGCTTACCATCATCAACTTGGCAACGAACTTCCGAAGATGTACGGACAAATTTACAACCTCCTCTTTGACGTCGCCATTACGTGGCTCCTGCGGCCTCGTCTCAGCGACCTTCACAAGAAAGACCTCGGCGAGCCGTAGCATCTGTTTTTTTTTTTTTTTTTTTTTTTTTTTTTTTTTTTTTTTTTTTTTTTTTTTTTTTTTTTTTTTTTTTCAGAGTTAAAAGTGTGCTCGTTTGAAAGCGAACGATATCTATTCTCAAGCATATCCTTAAGTTATTTGAACTGACTTGCTCACAAGACTTCTCCGCAAAGCTCACTAGAGTCCGAATTCCCATCGTATAACTGGAAAATACAAATGGCCGTAAGCGTTACGATAAATCAGACTATACTATGGCGGAGTTGTATACTTGAGCCACGAGTTCGGCTAGATCACTTACATGTTTTTCAGACTCTCGTCGATAAATTGCTTCGTGCTTGCCTTCTTATCAGGCGTATCGTCCCAAGCGATATCCTGTTCAACCTGCGACCAATCTATCATGGGCATGAATTTACATGCGATAGTATTGTGGTATCACTTGGCTGATCCTTGGGAAATCATCAGTAGAGATGGTATATAGAGTCTTACCCTGCTCAAACCTAGCCACACTGTCCTCCGCAATCGTCTTCAACTTCCTCGAAATGCTTCGCAATTGTCTTAATTGCGTGGACGCCGACACACCAAGCTGTTCCAACAATGTAGACTACTTCCACAATAACAATGTAGGCATTTATGAATTTTCAAATAAAGTTTGTCGGTTCATGAATTTGTTATCATCTCTTACCATTTCCTGAAACTTATCCTGGTCATCGAGAAGACTAGTCTCTGTGTCCTCCACATCATCTAGCAAACTGTCTGGGTCAAGGTTGTTTTCCAACTTCTCTAGTAAGCCTTGCATGGCGGCAAACGCTTCGGGTTTTAAGGTTTCCAAGGTCCTCACTTTTGATCGCGATTCCTCTGATAATGCGTTTAGCGCCTTTTTAAATTCATAAATAAAGCGTGTGAATGAGGAATTAGCATGTGTACATGTACCTGTATGAGCAATGCATTCTTACGACAAGATGGCCAATACAATCTCTTGGATAAAAAGATACTTTACATCAAGGTGAGCCTGCCCGGTGTTCTCTTCAAAAAGTACCTTCATCGTCAATGTGGTAATCTATTGGCAAAAGAATGGGAATCGAAACAGGTCAATGTAAATATAACAGTTAAAAAATTAAATTATGTGGGTTCCAGCGGAACTGTAATGCAATCAGCTCGCTCTTTCCAAAAGGTCATATTGCTTACCCGCGTGCTCTTGTATCCATCTTGTTTCTCAGGTGACGACCGACGCCCGTCGCGCGGCCGTAGGCTCTATAGCAGACCCAAAAGTTTTTTTTTTTTTTTTTTTTTTTTTTTTTTTTTTTTTTTTTTTTTTTTTTTTTTTTTTTTTTTTTCAGCTCTACAAGACGAAGCCAATCCCTTCGCGCAGACCACAACGACTTCCAATATTAAAACTTGCATATTCGTTCAACCTACATCCTTATTAATCGCACTGATGGCCTTCTGCCCGAGCAGCTCAAGCGCATTCAAGCTCTGCGTGACAACATTCTCCCCCACGTCCACAACTCTGCTCTGTTTCATCTCCTGCTTGACCTGTCCAATCTATTAGACGGAATGTTTCGTGATTAATACGTAGAGTTTATGAACTGACATTGACTATTATGACCTCCTTGACATCGTAAAATTCGTGATTCTTCAAGTATAGAATCCTGTACCTTCTCTTGCAAATTAACGGTCTGGAGGTTTCGGTAGCCACCCTATCGGGTTAGGAGTAAATGACCCGGAAAGGGGTGCTGGAGATTAGCCTTCAACATCATTTGGGTATGCAAGCGTTATACGACGCGGTTCACTACGACTTTATTTTTATACGTCACAATCTTTATTTATTTTTTATCGTAACAATCAAATCTAGTCAATACTAACCAAAACCACGGTACCGAGTGCGTTGGAAGCAAAATCGAGCGTCTTGTCAATGGTCGAAAGCAACGCCTCGGCGGATTGTGTAGCTTGTTTCTGTCCGGGAAGAGTTACGGTAGGGAAATTGATTTTTCGCACAAGAATGTCTTCTAAAGTTTTTGGCTTACAGCGAGAGAATCAAGACGTCCAATGGATCAATTACAAAGACACGTACCTTCAAGTCTTCCGAATTGATCTCGGGTATCTTGACAGGCCTCACCGGTGCCAAGAGAGCTGCTGCGTCCTTTTGGTCAGAACTCGCAGCCTCTTCAGCCTCCGGCCTTATCTTGCTCGCTTCTCCCAATGCTGCCTGCCCTTCACGCAACCGAGCCTTTTCCTTTTCATATTCCGGATCGAGAGATTCATAGACGCGGTCAATGTGTTCCACCGTTACGCTCCGGATCCCCTGGCCTTGTGATTAAATAACTATTTTATATACGAAGGCGAATATAGAAAGACTTGTGCAAAGAGAAATATGTGTGTAAAAGATCCTCACCAATGGTCTGTGCTTTAGTGTAAAGGCTGTCAACATCCGTGTTCTCGATGGCTTCGGTCACGGATTTGGCGGCGGAGGACAGCCAGGAACCCCACGAGTCCCAGGCACCTGTAGTTTTGATTTAAACGAGATGGTCCAATCGAGTTCTCTTTGCATTTTGGTTTGGTTTGAAATAAATTCGATCTGGTAGACTGAACATTGAATGGTTGTACCTGGTTGCGTCTGCTGTAACGAGGACTGTACGGATTGCGCTTTCGGTGAAGGTGGAGGAGGGCTTTCTTGGGCAACCCGCGTCGCGGCGCTGGTCTCTTGGACAACCATCTTTGTGGGCGCGGGTTCCACATTGGCCACATAGGACGGTGCGGCTCGCTCATGCCCAAGCTGCTCCCTCTCCTCCCTCTCCTGTTCGCCTTCCGAGGCACTCTCAAAGGCCTCCTCGTCTTCCGAGTGAGTGTCGGAATCGCGTTCCATTTTTCTTGGAATTGAGTAGGAATCAATTATACATTTTATAGTTCAACCTGGTGACGTCACTATCATTTCCTAATATGAAATTACAAAATATGGTCTGTTCCACCCGAGCTGATACAAAATTATACTACTCTAAAATATATTTATTATTATTTTTTTAAAAATTTATATTCATAATACTATATATCTTTACTATTATATGTATTTTTTTTCAGCTTATAAAAATGTTTATTTTGTGGGTAAAAAATATATATTACTCAGAGGTGTACGTTAACAAATTTTTTTTTTTTTAATTTTTTATAATGAAATATAACAGAACTTTTGCTACAATTGACTTTTCTGGCTCATACTACGCAAGCACATTAACCATTAACTGTTAAATAATACTATGATTTTAATAGATTTTATATAATTGAAAATACATAACAATATGAAGAAAATACATTTACAGTGGCATGTACAGCGGCATTCCTGTTGTGACGGTGAATTCACGGGAAGTCTCGTGCTCTGAGGTTGTCGTTCTGAGGCTTATATTCTAAGAAGTAAATTTATGTATCAGGAAATATGGAATGAACTATATATCGTTTTGTATATTGAAGGATACAAATAGTAATATGCAGAAAAGACTTTTCGTAACTTGGCTGCCTCTTCTTAATGTTCTCGTCCCTGCGCACCCTCCAGGGCTCCCCCCTTTGAGAAATCAAAGCATCCTCCCTCACTGAACCCATACATCTGTCCCACCGATCCCTCGTTTTTATGGCCACTGGTGTAGTCGTTGTCACTTTCGTCGAGCTGCGAGGTGCGGCGTTGTGATAGATTCGGACGCTTGGTGTGATAGCGTCCCGAATGACGCGTGTGGTGATGACCGTAGTTGTACGACGGCTCCACAATCATGATCGTAGGCTCTATGGAGGTGGATTGTTGAGAAGTAGTGTTCTCCATTTGCTGAGCGTCCATTTGCTGAGCGTCCATTTGCTGAGCGTCCATTTGCTGAGCGTCCATTTGCTGAGCGTCCATTTTCTGAGCGTCCATTTGCTGAGCGTCCATTTGCTGAGTGTCCATTTGTTGAGCGTCCATTTTCTTGTTTTCGTTTTTGTGATTGAAGAAGCTTTGAAGAAGCTAAAGGAGTCTATTTATTTAAATAAAAGGATACAACGATTGCGCCGATTTTGGGGCGTCTATGATGATATATCACCAGTTTACAAGTGAAACTACTTCTTCCAACAAATTCGCCGACGCACCCGATTGGCTATTGAAAAAATGGATCTCGGCGTATTGATTGGCTTGCGGCAATCAGATCATATTGTAAACAATTTACGGTTTGGTGTTTGTAATTATGACGTATTGGATCACGGAAATTGGGGTGTTGAAATAGCACCTCCCTTATATAATTACTCTAATTATTGTAGTTATGTAAGGAAAAAAAAAAATTTAAGATATTCAATAGTATTAGAAGAGATGGTTGTAAACTAGATTAAGTTCAATGAATTGATATTATGTGGTAAGAGTTATCTCTAGGAATTTTCATGACTGCGATAATTTCGTATTACCTATGTAAAAAAAAAAAAAAAAAAAAAAAAAAAAAAAAAAAAAAAAAAAAAAACTCTTTGAATTGTCGTGGAGACCATAAACAATTTCCCGAGACCGTGGCAATTTTCCGCAAGACCGTGAGAATAAAGTAAAGTGTTCCCTTAGGATGTTTCATGAAACCGCAGGTCTTCTAACCGGAAATCTACAATGACAATTTCGAGACCGCGTTTTCGAACATTCCGGAACAAACCACACCTTTCGTATGAACTTATAGGGGTTGGTGAGTGATGGTTGTTTTGGCTTTCATATTAAATATATATAAGTAATTCACTGCATGTGCAGGTACTGCACATTCCTGAGCAAATCTCAAAAAAAAAAAAAAAAAAAAAAAAAAAAAAACTAGCTCAAATACTATATGTGCAAGTAACATCCAGCAAACATATGATATCTTAGTTGAAACCCTGTAGTGGTAGGCTGCCTCAGAGCACTTATTCTTTATTAGAACTCTTGGTGGTAAACAACTTTACTCTACAGATATGTAAAGAGCTTTTGGCAACAACTAATTAACAAATTAGATTATAAAAAAGATTAAGATCTGCTATGTTAGAGTTAGCTCAGAACATTAACAATAAGATCTTAAATAATAAATCACTGATCTATATTAGTATTTCCTAGACTATAAGATTGTTAGTAATATCAGTTTAAAGCTTAACTAAAAATGTAGAGGTTTTATAGCTCTTTTAGAATGTATATATCATCATAAAATTAAAACCTAGTATTTATTATCTCTGGATATCAGATATATATAAAAATTCAGATATATATTGTTGTATCTAGAATATTCTAAGTTTCCTATTAATATTTAAATATATTCTACCTATCTCTAGGAAAATCTTCAGATATAAAATAAGTAAGGATATAACTGGGTATAGAGATACTGGATATAGATACTAGGTTTTAAATTTGTAATAATAGAAGAAGTTAAAAAAGTAATAGTTACTCAAAAGAACTAGCTATATTATTTCAGATTAGAGCTTATAGAGATTTTTATAAAGAATAGAACTTAACTTATAGTGCTTAGTTCTGATATTAGTACTGATAACAGTAAAACTGATAAGCTTATAGAAGACTTACTCTTTATTATTATAATATTTATAATACTTCTAATTATAAAAGAAGATAAGAGATTACTAAAAAAGCTTAAAATCTCTAAAAAAGAAGAGAAACTTTTAATAAATAAAATGTAATACATCTGCCTTTTCTCTACTTATAATAAGTAGAAAAAGCTTTAAATATATATAAATAAGAACTATATAATAAATTTACAACCAGTATCTTACTGTAGTTCAAAATAAAGATGTAAAATATTATAAGAAGAATTTGCAAGTATAGTATCTTAATACTTTTAACTTTAAGAATAATAATAAGTAAGTTTTAGAAATACTATATATATAATATCTATAATATAGCTATAAATGATCTTTTTAAGAGATATATATTAAATTTTACTACTAATTGAATAAGTTTTAAAATAAAGTTTTATATAAAGAAAGATCATCAATAGTTTATTATAATACTTTCCAAATATTAGAAAAATCTTATAGTGAATTTATATTTCTCCAAACCTTTACTAGCTAAACTTGAATATGATGATCAACTTATAATAAATTATTTTAGTAAATTCTATCTCTATATCTCTATATTACTTAATATAGACTGAGAGCTAAGACTCTATATCTAATAAAAGAGATATAAGAGTTATTATACTAGATCCTAGTATGTAAATATTTATAACTAAATATAACCTGAGTAGACTAGTGATTAAGTAAAGAAAGAATAATATTATTTATCTCTACTAACTAAGCCATATATTATTTTATAGATTGCAGTATATTATACTATATATCTATAAGTAAATTTGATATCTGATTAATAACTACTATTATAAGCTTATATAGTAGTTATATGAGAACTATTATATTATTCTTCTGCTAGAGTTTTATATATAGAGAATAGTTAGATAAAAGTAATGTTATATTCACTCTAAGACTATATGTGCAATATACATGTGAGTATATTTCTACTTTTATTAACATCTTGCTTATAAGGCATACAAATACCTATAGTGCCAAATCATCCTCTACACAGAAGTATATATCTTCAAGATATATAGGTGCTACAGTTATCTTTACCATAACCTGAGTGAGTCAAAGATATTTTACTATTCAAGGTATCAAACAAAAATTGACTAAGATTTCAATGGCACTTGCAACATCTTTCTTTGTTACCTCACCATTTAATATTAAAAAGAGTTAGCCTGAAAGAGCTGGCACAGGAGCCTGTTCCCTTGCAGAACTTGTATATTTCCCAATTTAGACTTGCACAGAAATGTAAGGTTTAATAAGGAATGTATAGATTCCAATGTAGGCATCTATAAGAAGAATATCACAACTTTAAACATCTTAATTTTATTATTAATGAATGTTGACTATAATAGAAAGGTGAACCTTGACTTATAGTTTCAAAAAAAAAAAAAAAAAAAAAAACACATGGGAAATTCTCTTTGCGCTCGACATGACTAAACCTATCAGGTCATCCAAATCGCATATTAACTACTCGTTGAAATAGACCAGGGGATCATTCAGGGTCCAGATGGCAGAATCCCTCGTGGCGTGGAGGGAATAAAAATCAATCTTGCCTTCATGGCTCTTGTGGCATCTAAATACAAAAAAAAAAAAAAAAATGATGAGCAAGGATAATATCGTTTTATTTGTCTCCAGTCCCTTGCTTTGGCCATTTACAAAGAATCAAACAAACGTATACGGTATTCCCTTTTCCGATATGCAGATCTAACTTGCGTGGTCTCACAATACAAAAAAAAAAAAAAAAACCGCTTTTGAAGAATACACCTTTTTCTCTCATCACTTACCTAACGTGAACATACTTGTCGTCACCGAGGTGAACTTTGCCAAAGTAGTTGATGCCATACGAGACTTCCTCCCTGGCAACCAGGATCAACTTGTAAGCAGAGATGTGCTTGAGTTTATCGGTCTCGTGAAGATGATGCACGTGGTCGGCGTGGTGGATCTCGTGGAGCTGGTGTAGTGGAAACAAGAATCAGAGACGTGTCAGTGGGACAGGAATACTCGCATTAGGTGTCTGAATCGTTGCCATGTGAGTTTTATCAAATATGTTACAGCGGCCATAGACAGACGAGTGAAACGATTTCAAACTCTTTGGCCTTTCCGTGCCTGGAACAAACCGCGCTGCCTCAAGATAAAAAAAAATGAACGCACCTTGTTAATCACATCGTGCTTGACGGCTTCGAAAACCTACACAGGGAGCGAATAAAACGGTAACGGCGGATGCGAGAAAGCGCGTCAATTCTGCTGTCTGATGCACTGTTGCGGCATAGCTTGGGCAGGAATGCAAAGGAACAATACATGCCTCCTTGTCATTATCTTCAGGTTCCCCAACGGGACCCATTTCGTTATGGTTCACGTCAGACATGCTTGGAGCGGGTGTTGGAACAAGTAGGGGGGGAAAAGTGGGGGAGAACGGGGAGGGTGAGAGGATATGAGTTGGAAGGGGTTGAAGGGGCTTTTTTATGGGTCTGAGAGTGAGACAGGTAAGGCTCGATCCGTCGTTTGAAGCGACTGCGACTTCTGGAAAAAGACGGCGAGTCGCCAATGACGCCATGTGTTTGCATCATGCGGTGCGCGCACAGCGAGAAAACGGGCCCGATGCCAAATCTAGGCATCCCCCTTGGGCCTTTTGACCACCGTCCCTTCTTCCCTTCCCACCAGTCAATCAATGAATATATATTTAATTAATTATATACAAGCGTCGATGGTTGCATCGAGTCCACACAATACAGTCTTACACAAGCGTCATAAAGTATAATTATAAAAAATAAAAAAATAAAAAAATAAAAAGCGAAAGACGACCAATTTTTATTTTTTTCGATTCAAATCTTGATTTGTGTCAATGTTTTTAGCGACGCGTGAGACGTGAGACCCGGCATCCCGGCATCGTATCAAACTGTCAACAAATTCTCTCTCTTCCCCGAGCTCAGCCACCCGCCTTCACATCCTCCCCTGCTTCGTCCGCAAGGACACGTATAATATATTGGTTCCTAGTTTTGGTACTACCCCCCACTCCACCATTTCTCTCTACCTCCCTCCATCCCTTTATGAGCGCCCCGCCCTTTGCCATTAATCGCGAGTCACAGACCGCCAAATCTGTCTTCGACGCGTTGGATCCCAACATGGATGGTCCAGTTGATGCCAGGGAATTACTGCTCACGTTCGCAGCAACGTCGACGGACCCATTGGCTGACGAGGTGAGCTTTGCTCGCTCGCTCGAATTCAAAGCAAACTCTGGTGTGCTCACAGACAAAATGAGGACGACGCCAAGGAAAAAACTGCTCGAGCTTTATTAAACTCGAAAAACGTGGCAAGCGTCCGGACGCCGATGCATCCACGTCGGGCAGGTTGAAAGTGGACATGAAGGACTTGTTGGAAAACGCATGGCCGATGACCAACACTTTTTTTTCTTTTTCTTTTTCTTTCTTTTTTTTTTTTTTTCTTTGCTGTTGCTGTTCTTCCAATACAACCTTGATAGGTTACAGCCAACACCTTAACATTACTGGCCTCATCCGACAAAAACGGCACGGAACCAATACTCTCCTTCGCCGATTTCATCAAACGGTTGGACGTCCGCTCCATCGATCTCGTACCCTCCGACTACTTTTCTTTCGTCCCTTTTTCTTTTTTTTTTCTCTTGTTC